>CM065379.1:1342500-1535000 GCA_033060915.1 Euryodendron excelsum | reverse complement strand
TCCCTATTGTAGCCTCTATATATACGCACTCTAAGAACAGTTAGGGTTATACTTTGCTCATAATTGAGAAATACATGTTTTTGTAAGGAAGAGAAACCTTACCAGCTGCGAGCCTATTCTCTCTAGAGCAAGGAGTATATGAGGGATACAACAGAAGTCCGAAAGTTGAGTTCGAGCAGTTGATTCGTGCTTGTTGCTATTACTTGACTCGTGCTTGTTGCTGATACTTGTTATTCGAAATCAAACTAGAGAAATCTCGAAGGTATGATTCTAATCATGTAGATTAGGCTATGCTAATCAGATCAAAATTTTTGGTAGTATGCGTATGCACTGTAGCTAGGTCATGAGAAATTTCGCAGTCCCCAGCATTAACACCAACATAAACACCACTGTGGCAATGACCAAGACTGCAGTGAACCGAACTCCATCCTTAGCTCATCTGTCAACAAGGTCTGTGTAGGCGTGAGCCAAAAGTCAATGTGCTCATGGTAGATAATCAAATTCATAAATAATTATAAAGAGGCACCACAATGCATACCCAGGTATAAATGATTAATATATATATATATCATGAATGCCTTGATGCAATGGAAGTTTCACCCACATGTGCGCGTAAATTTAAATAACGTTGGCTAATGAGTGATGGCTCGTTATCAAGGATGCCCCACATCGACACCCTCTTTGGGTTCACCCCACATCGGTTAAACTTTAGGTTTGTCCCATATCGGCAAAACTTTCCTCTATGCAATGCAATGCAAGGCACACAAGATGAGTGTATGTAATGCCACTTCCACCTCATATGTAACCTCTAATATACCATCATCAATATTACTGCATATATATAATTACCTCATAGATATAATCGCCAACACTAATCATATCAAAGACAAGCAATTCAATATAAATAAGATTATCATAATTCCCACTTATCACCACACTTACACCACTGTATGATTAGTCCTTGGTTGAGGTTGATGGCTGTTGTCCTCCGTGAGCCTCTATCAGCTCATCCATGTTAGTTTAGAAATTTCAATATATAATTCAACAAAGATAATTAATATAATATATACGTTGCAAACAAGTTATAGAACTGAAATTATGTATTAGAAATACCTATAATAACCTTAATTAAAATTCCAATGTAATACAATAGCTGAAAAGTACAAAAATACACTAAGTCCTCTAATCTGTCAAAATTGACACAGGCCTCATAATATGGACATAACTTCATAAGCTTATACCTAAAAATTTTAAAACTTTAGAAACACAAAATAGACATCTCAGAGAGTATCCAAATCAAATTTTGTATTTTTTGAACATGTCTAAGTATTTATTTGGTATTTTCTAAAACATGGCAGTGCTGCAGAAATAAGAATTCAACAACATATGGTTTATTTTTGATAAATTAGTAACATAGGTAAATGACATCTAAATAACTTGAAATTTGGTACAGATTATCATCAACCTTTCTCCTAGATATAGTAAAAATTTTATAATTTTTTAGTTACTCTAACTTGGTCGAATGCTCTGTCAAACCAAAGGTTACAGGTCTGGGCAGATTTAGGCATCAGAATTATGCAATGGCAACTTAACTTTGAAAAATTATCATTAACTTTGAAAAATCACCATAATTCGAATATTACACATTTTTGGCTGAAACCAAAGCTCAAATTTTTCTAAGATCTCAAAGTTTAACTGTACAAAAATTTAGTTCCGAATAAGATGTTTAGATAGGCCAAATAGCCTCCGACAGTGCTTGTTTTTTTTGAAGATTTTTGCAGCAGAAACTCTTCCAAATTTGGACAGAGTTTTCTCTCTCAATTTTTAACCAAACTAACCAAAGTTTGAGTCTAAAGTGAAGGATTTTTCGTGCTCTTTTCAACCATGGTTTCAGAATTTAAATCAGACCAAACAAGGTTTGAAAGTTGTTGCTCCTACCCATATTCTGGGCAGCAACCATGGTTGAAGTTCAACTGTTTCAAGACAGCTTAAATCTACATGTATGCAAGAATAGGAGCTTGAAAATTAAAAGGATACTAATTACCTTAGGTGAATAATCTGATTTCTACCTCTCATTCTCTCTTCCCTTTTCTTCTATTTTTTTTCCTTCTTTTCTTTTCTGTCTCTCCTTTGCTCCCGTTTTCACCTCTCTCTTTCTCTCTCCAAACTTCTCTTTCAACTTGTTAAGTAAAAGTATATTACACCCTTAGGTGTCCTCCATCATTCTCCCATCTCATCACTTACATGCCACACCTCCATTGGTCCACACATTACTTTTACCTTAAATAAAAACATATTAATGCTAATGAAGTATGATGAGATTTGTACTAAGTGAATTACACACACATGCACCTACATAATTTTATGTATTACCTAACTATGCAATAAATATAATTAATTAATAATAAAATTATAAGATTGAGGTCTCATAGATATATTACTATTGCTCTAATTTAATAATTATAAAAATGTCACCTATTTAGGGATTTATGTTTTACATGTAAATATCCTTTGTTAGGACTTTTATCGTATTGACAAATTCTGTGAACAAAATCCTTAAAGTAAGATATTTCATGTAAATAAGTTTAACAGAGTTAGGTGTTCAAACAAATGCTAATGAATGTTTGAATGACCCGTAGAAGTAATTTGATTGTAATTCAATTTTGAGTTATAATCATGTTTCGAGTACGTGTTTGAGTGAATTGAAAGTTAAAGTACAAGTTGTTGAAATTGTAATACAAGTCTATAAAGCATGCAGGGTTGAAACTTTGGAATATCATATCTCAGTGCTCAGCTCTTAGTTTTTAGTTCATAATATATCGATTTCATATAACTTTTCGAGATCTATGTGAATATAAAAAACTCGAGAGGATGCATAGTTCCTTACCTTCTCTCCCTAGCAAGAGTGGGAGTTTTTGGCCAGTAGCCTTCGCCACTTGCTCGCAACCTTCTCGGTCCAGTGAGATCGCAAAAAACTTTTTACTACCTTCTTGCCCCAGTGAACTCCTAGATGAATTTTAAGAAACTACTTCTATTTGTTTTCAAAGAACTTTAATGTCTATATAAGTTTCAAGGTTTTGTGTTACGAGTTGATACACCAAAAAAAAAAAAAAAAAAAGGATTGTGAGCCTCAAAAGAAGAACTCTAGAGTCTACTTAGTAAGAAGAAGAACTTCAAATCTTCATGGCTACAAGCGCCTTAGTGGTGCATCAAGATAAGAATTCACGATGTGGTGTTCGTCGTAACTCAAGCACGGAAGACTAATGAGTTGCGAGTGTGCAAATAAGCTTCGTCATGACAATTAATTAAGAGCCTAGGCAATATATAATAGTGAAGGGGATTTTTATATTTTGCAATAATATATGATTTAAAGATATTGAATTTTCAAACTCTCATTCAAAAAAAGGAGAAAGAAGGGGGAAAAAAAAAAACAAAAGCGCAGGTTCTTCAAAGTCAGTATCGATACGACGTCGTTTTGAGTCTCTTGTCTTCTGCAACGGCCTCTGCTCCAAAGCCCTAATGACAAACCAAAGCAAACTGGCTTTAAAAGCCCGCTATGAGCAGGCGCAGACACGACTGTTGTAAACACCTACCTATCACACTATATCATTCATCTCTTTCACCGTGTTATGGTGATTGGTAAAGGCTCTGGCTTTTTATTAGATTCTAGGGTTTATTTTCATGTTCGAGCATTCTGTATCTCTTCCCATTTGCCTCTATAATTTTCCGATGACTAGTACAATGGCTCAGCCGCCTAAAATTCCTAGGTCGCTTTCAAGTGTTTCTATTACTATATACGTGCGAACTACATCTCAATGTTTACCCTCCAAGTTATTTATTGAATTTTCTTGTTTCTCTTTGTTCCTTTCTCTAATTGCTTTCCAGTTCCTCACTTATCTGCACCAAAGGGTCGAATCAAACCATCAGTGACACACACACACACACACACACACACACACACATATATGTATGTATATTGTTCACAAGTGTTTGTAGTGAATTTGAATTATGAGTAATGCATGTTTGAATTGTTCAAGATTTTGGCGTCTTCTTGTTATTATATATGCCCTGTTTATTTTTTGACTTCTTGAATATAATATGATTTTATGATCTCTCAACAATGGGGAGGAAACAAAGAAAAGTATGTATGCAATTATGTATCCTAAATGCAGTTAGTTCCGATGATTGATGCTTGAAGCTTTTAGCCTTAACTTGGCTTTTTCGGTTTAATGAACAGTCGAGTTTCAAAACATTGATAACCATTTAACTCAATTTGGTTTCTTTTGCTTTTTTCTCACACTTCACTCCTTGTTGACCATACTCGTGTGTTTGTTCACTATTTCTATTGAGCACAACATAGTTTGAGTTATAAATTGAGTATCATAAAGTGAATAACTAAGTAATTAGTATTATATGTAACTGATGACTAATGCAATTTTATGATGGTTTCAGTTAATTTTGTAGATTTTCTAAAGTGGTATTATGTTGGAACCAGATGGCAGATACAGGGTTTTTATGTGAGGGCATTGCTTGTTATATTACCAAGTTAATTCATGATTTACTATGACACATTAAATCAGAATAGTGTGCCATATAAGTGTCCAGACTCCAGAGTGTTGTGCCATATTAGTGTTGACTTAGCTTTTACCTTTTAGTGCCGGAAATCTGATATGGTGTTTAGGATCTTGATATGAAGAACGTGGGGATCAGCCTTCGGATTTTAGAAGATAGTAGTGTGAATCTGTAAGTTCGATTTTATTTGCTTGGACAAGTTTAATAAATGGGAGGCATTAGGTTAATTTGTGTGTATTCCTAACTGAATCCGATGCCTGATATGGTATGTTGGTACCCGTAAACTTTAATTGATGTACATTAGTTAACGTGTTGTAATTGGCCATGGGCAATTTGTTGGTTTGTACCTCACTTAACATCAGGTCTTTGACTGTTCGGCCTTGTTACCTCCGGAAGTATGTTATTTGATGGTGGAGGTTCTGTTGAAGCATTTCAACATAATGGAAAGTCTTAAATGCTTGTTTCCTGAAGTGAGGGATGGTGCAATTGCAGCTGTGTCGTTCTTTTGTTTCCTATCAGATGGTCCAGGTATTTTCTTTTGAAATGTTCATGTATCCTCTTCATTATTTGAGAGTAATGGGTGCATTTTGTTCTCATTGGATATGACTCCCTTTATTCTTCCTTGTTTCAGTAAGGCATGATAATTATCTTATGAGTAACAAAAGGCCTTTTGTATTGGTTTTCTATTTCGATGTTCAAATGTTGTTTTTATTTTCTCTTTTTTCTTATTTTTTTGTTTTTCTTCCATATTCCTAAAAGTGAAAATGGAAATGATGCTGAAAAAGTAAAAGGTCTGAGCAGGATATGCTGGTGGGAGTTGGGAGTGTTGTTACAAAGTTGGGGAGAAGGAAGAGGGCCCCTGTCCTTGTTTGAGTTATAACACCATGACTTTCGCAACCTCTTCTATAGCAAATATACCGTGCTTTAGCTTGGTGATGGGTTGATTTTAAAGGCGTGGGTTGCATCCTAGTATTGAATGCTAACCTAGACTTCTCCCAACATTACAACCCCATTCTTTGAACATATCTCAACTGCCATCATGCTTCCTGCATTGATCAAGCCTTCTTCCTGATCCTTCCACCATTTTAAAATCTCTCTCTCTATCTATCTACTTATATATCTATCTAACTATCTATCTGTATGTATATACAGACACATGCACTCTTGTATGCTCCAATGAGAAATAGAAAGAGAAAGAAAAGGAAGAAACCCACACTATAGAACTTTATTACTATGTTTTCATTTACCTAGTTTGCTTGACGTTTTACATTTTCAAGAAAGAAAAACTTTAAATCAAATTAGTTAAAGTTTCCTGTTTACCAATTCTCATTGCAGGGTTAGATGTGTTTTTGTTCCAATATTCATCTTACTTGTAAAAAAAAGGGGTTATAACACTCATCTTAAAATGTGTGGATATATACATATTTACATTAGTTTTGTAAGTATTGGTGATGGAAAGTAGGACGAACGAAGACATTAAAGATGTTGAGGGGCATCTGAATTATTCACATGCTCGTCTTTATTGTCTCTTCTTGTACAAACTAATTAGATGATAAACTGATAAGATATATCTTATTGTCAATAAAAATGTTACAAGACGCTATAATAGCTTGGATGTCAAGCAGGTAATATGTGTGATGTTTGTAACTTTGTACCATGCTCTATAGTCTGGAGACAATGACAGTTACCATAGCTACCCTAAAGCACTCATTATGCTTTGCTGGGCAGTTGAGACACAAATCCTTGGCTCGGGAGCTCATTTGCCACACAGCCACTCTATCTTAGCTCCCTTAACATATGAATCCATGCCACGATGGATTGCTCCTAATTTGATTGCTGGCAGGATTAATGTGTTAGGTAAGATACTCAAACTTGACACATGAGTGTGGAGTTGCATCAGATTATGACGTACTTGCTTACCAACTTATATCTCTCTCATTAGTTATTATTTTAGCAATAGCAGTATGAGTTCTATTCTTATGGCACCCTTTCAACTTTGAGAATGGGCAATTACTTGTAGTTTGACCCCCTCTCCATTTTGGTAGCTTGAAATCGTGTAAGTATTACAAGTTTTCAGCTATTTCAAGGGTTCAACATCTTGGCCCTAGAGTACAGTTATTTGTCTATCCTTACCAGCATAAAAGCTAATTTAGGATTCACTCTTGGGAATAATGGTGCTTGATTTGCTTGCATTTTTAGACTCCATAATGGTGCAATTTTTGCAACTTGGTCCCAATTGTAAAAGCTAATGTAGCTGCCGCTGTGGGCAAGAATGGTGCTGGTATTGCTGGCATTCTTAGAACGTGGAGTATTAGGAGCTTTATCCAAACAGATCAAGCGGGGAGCGTGGCTGGTAGCTTGAGCAAGGAGTTTGGTTGTCGCAGTTTGTGACATGAGAAGTTGGAAGTGGTGAAACTAATCATTGGAGGGTGTGCTCCGGTGGTGATATGCTGCTTTTTACGATGCTCCAATCCAGCTGCCCCTTGGTTGACCGAACCAATTGTTGGGGATTCTCTGGCAATTTGGAGGAATTCATTGAATTGAAGTAATCTATCTGTCCTGATCCCTTAACTCAGCAGTTCTTCGTATGGATCAATGGGCTTGCAATGGGAACTTGGTTGGCTTTATTGCCCAGATTTGCTTGCTGGATGGAGTAACAGGGCGGTATTTGCTGGTGCCTCTTCTTTGTGTATAAGCAAAGCTTGTTATCCATGCTGTGCTCTTTTTTTATGTTATTTTATTTTTTTGTCTCTTCCCTTGTCACATGCTGTGCCTTTTTCATGATGCATGTTGGTGATGAAGTCATGACAATGTGTTCCTCTCTCTCTCTCTCTCTCTCTCTCTCTCTCTCTCTCTGTGTTGTGAACTTGTGCAGTTCATTCTGCCTTGTGAATTTTATGCTTACAGAGTGAGAGTTTCTACTTGATATATATTTTATATTGTGTCATTCAATTTCAACTTCTTTACAACCATGCAGGAATTAAATTGTACAAATAAGAAAAATTATGGTTATATACAGGCTATGAATAGTTGGATATGAAAGAAAAATGGAAACAATGGAAGGGGCCATTGTCCCAGCCAGTGGACAAGAATAACCATTCACACAGTGAGGACTCTCTGGTTGGCTTAACGTTTAGGACTCTCTCATTATTTATTCTTCCCACCAAGACACATTAAACAAAAGTCTTGGGACTTTGTTGGTTTTTCATTGGGTTGTTTAGACCAATCATGCCTTGGTATTGAACAGCTTTGCTACATTCTGTTGGCCAATAATAGCAACTAACAACCAACTAGGGCTAGCCTAGTTGGTTAGAGTTTCTGGCCTCCACTAAGGAGGTCACGGGTTCGAACCCCTCTCCCCTCAGATCCCCTTCCCGGCTTTGGCCTTCTTTACAATCCCTTCCGGCGAACTAAAAAAAAAAAAAATAGCAACTAACAGGCACGTGGAATACACTGGAGAAGACACTAATTATCAGCAACGTGTTTGATAGATTGCCTAAAAGAACTTCTAGTTTAGTCGAAAGTATTGATACTTAAAACGAGAGCGCAACTAACCTCATACCGCCCCACTCATCTTGGTTTAAGTGGGTTAGAGAGTCCTGGAAATTCTATCATTAGTGGGCACTAAGTTGACTAATTGCTGTGCTTTATGCGCTCTTCGACCTTATGAGTGCGTAATTATGCAAGCGCTCTCGTAACTTGTCACCTTCTTTCCCTCCAATTTTCTGGTTTTGGGCAAAGATTTGAACTTAGGACTTGCCCACAATGCTACATTGCTGTATTCATTTCTATAGGCCAGACACGTGTCCTTAGACCTATGAAATAATTGTTCTCTCTAAAGGATTTTTACCAATTTATAGGGGTAATTGCGATTCACCATGTTTGCTGCACATCATTCAATTGCATGCTTGGACATAAAACAATACTATGATGAATTTACTAGTAAAAGTGACACAAATCTATAAGAAAACTTTTAAGTCGTGCTTGAACTTTAGTAAAGCCAATCACAAGGGTAACTTAGTAGTTGGTTGATTTTTATGTTAAAGACGAGGTTTTAAGTTTGACTCCTTCCTATGTTCTCTTGTGGTCAGCCATTATTTATATAATACATGAAGTTTAGAATAGTTTGTGTGGATAGTAACCCTGTATAAATTCAATGAAATAGTCGGACGAAAGTATCGACATCCTGTAAAAAAAAAAAAACAAAAATATACACTCTTTCACCACCAATTGGAATGAGCATATTTTAAATGAGCTTTGAAATAAACGTAAACGTAAGCAAGCAAGATCGGCTCACTTAATGGAAAATTTACGCAATGACAAATGAACACTGCAGGTTGTAGACATGACTAAACAATACTAAATTGTTAGATATAACGAGCGCATCAAGATTGGAGCTTCGCAGGATTAGTGGCTTGTCAGTTAAAAGCATATATATACATATACATGTATATATGTAGAATAATATTATATACAATCTTATTTTTCAATCCTTTTTGTTACCCCTAAACACAAGATTGTAGGGCTTACATTAATAAATTTATATGCGACCCATTCACTTATGTCTAGTGTGTGAGAAAAATATTACATATAGCATTTTACACACACACACACATATATATATATAACCTAATGGAGAGATTGCATGTGCTGCCACAAGATAGGTTTACTATATATATATATATAGGTAAACAACCTAACCCCACCTCATTATTTGTTATGTATAGCCAATAATTTGAAGAAAGAAGATACTCTTGAGTGGCATAGATTGCTTAAGGTACAATAATTTTATCCATTTCAACTAAATCTAATGTCCAATGATCAATATCAAATGGGTTGCGAAATTCCGTATCTGTATGCCTTTTCTTTCTCTTTTGCCACTCAATAGGAGAAAATTCGTTAGTATTATAGTAAATATAACATATTGAACACATGTCTCTCTTAGAAAGACCAACAATACGGGACTCGAACCCATAAACTCAACAATTGATATAAACCATTAGTCGAATGGCACCAAACCACATGGTTATATAATTTTTTTTCCTATTGTTTTTTCAAGCTAGGAGGCAGCCAATATACTCTAGAAGATGTAAGAAAAGTTTCTTGTTAAATTCAGGCAGGCACAGAAATTAATTACCTCTATCCTTCTCATCAAAAGAACTATGTATATCTATGTTTGTGTGTACTATTTGGCTTTTAAGCATTCTGGGGTCCCTTCTCTTATGTCTGAGAGCAAGAATTGATGTTAACATAGCGGTACTTGAATGCATGCTAGCTAGAAAGTGATTCAATCAAATGACTTCTAATAGGCCAAACTTGGATAGATTGAAGTTGTTGAGTGTAAGGTTCGAAAAAAATGGGTGGTGTGTATCAAATTATCCATCAATTAAACATCATTTTCAAGGAATATGGTGGTGGGTTATCTACCCACAAGAGACACCAAAACAAACACCTTGAGCCTCAAATTGACTGTCTATAGGCCCATGCATGACATTAGATATTAATCACCTCAAACTTATGACATTAGATATTAAAACTCAATCATTTGGTTGATTGGCTTTGGTATCTATGTAATTTTTTCAGTACATTCAAACAAAAGAATGGGGCAAATTAAGGTACTTACATAGTTAATATTCATTGAAAACTATCCTCATATACCATATATATAAGGAAAATGCTATACAAAGCAACAGTTTTTATGCATAACTCAATAAACATGCCTACAGAATGAGTTTTAAAAGCAAGCACTAGCATTCAGATACTTCCAAAGTTGTTTGTATGAACAGCATTTTCCAATATTAAGATAACCAATGGCTGTGATTATATGATAAAGTTTGTGATTGATAGATTGCCTAATGTCGGTGGAGCCCATCACTAGGTGGTCCCCTCACCCTCTTACCTGCAGTTTGCACTTCACTGCCTCTTCATACTAATATATATCTATGTATGTATGTGTGTGAATATATATTATATATATCCTCCAGAAGATAATTACTGTATATTGCAGAAGCTGCCATAAAATGCCAAACAGTCTACTGTTAAATCTCCTCCCTTCCTTCCTTATCAAACCAACCTCCTCTGTATCTATTTCTCTTCTCTCCCTACGTCTATGGTGGATGAGAGTTTCAATTCAAACTCTTTAATGGTGAAGTTCTCTTCATTATCCAGTCTCTGAACCCCCTCATACACCTTCAACGGCTATTTCTATATATACTACATATCTTCAGTTGGTTTCGGGTGCTGTCTCTGTTCTCACTTCTCAGATATTTAATGCTGCATTAAAAACCCTTCTCTATCAATTCTTCATTCTTGGGAGTTCTCGAATTTTTATTCTCTGCTATCTGGTAATTCTCTGAAGCTTCATAAATAGTATCGTTGTCATTTTAATGCTTTTTCTACGTAAACTTTGGCCTCTCTTTGATTGATTTAATAAGGCTTACACCATAGTTTTTTTGTTCATGTAATAATGATATGAAGTTAACTTCTTTATTATGTGTAATTTTTGAAATATCGAATGCTATTAATGTATGTTTTTTGATTTAAGAAGACTCGAGAACTTGGAGTTTTAGCTCAGTTAATCGACCTATAGACGAAAATGGCACCTAAGAATAGTCGTGGGAAGCCCAAAGGGGATAAGAAGAAGAAAGAAGAGAAAGGTATATATGGATTTGTTATAGAAAAACAATCTTTTTGAATATTCATTAATACAATATTTTTTTAATAACATCTTGTTATTTCTATGCTTCATGAATTTGCAGTTCTTCCAGTCGTAATAGATATAACTGTGAACCTTCCAGACGAGACTCAAGTTGTTTTAAAGGTTTGGTGTTTCTGAATTCATAGCTCTTCTAATAAAGTCATACAACAATTTATTCATATTTGAAGTTACAAAACAATAAACTTAGAGATGAATCGGATTATTTTGATGTAGCCATGAAAGCAATTGTCAAAGTTTCTTGACTTTTACCTTCAAAACATCTAAAATGTGTTGCGTATTTTGCTTTGTTAACACGTTTGACACGTAATTTTTGTTACAACTAGAAGAACTGCACACACTACACATATAATTGAGTGGCCGTTGCTACTTGCGTAAACAAATTGTAATTGATTGGGTAGGATTGTCGTATCTTTTGAATCAAGACATTATTGATCGAGTTGAGAATTATTTTTTTATTGCTCTTCCAGAACTTCTTGTCTTTTATCAATATTTGAAAAGAAAAACTCATTAGTAAGAAGGTGAGTAAATATATATCCCACCTTCTTACTATGTTTTATCTCTAGATATTGTTGCTTCTCACTTTCAAAGATTACTTTGTTAAATGTGGGGGCAAAATTGTAATCTTTGGCAGGGGATATCAACGGACAGGATTATAGATGTTCGTCGGCTATTATCTGTGAACGCAATTACCTGCTGTATCACCAATTTTTCCTTATCCCATGAGGTAATTTTCGTAATAATGTGAAACTATGGCGGCCTTTTCAGTAATTTGGCAAGTAGCTAAATTTTTTGACCAATCAATTAATTTTCAAATATACCCTTATTGTTGGACCCATTTTACCAAATAGATAAGAGGGCCGCGATTGAAGGATTCGGTCGACGTTACAGCACTCAAGCCGGGCGTCACTCTAGTAGAAGGTAATACGATACCGTATCCTTCTCTTTCTCTTGTCTTAAACTTGAAGTCTCCGTTTTACCCTCGATCTTTTTGTTTATTCTTTGAACAGAGGACTACGATGAAGAGAGCGCCACGGCGCACGTTAGGAGGTTGCTGGACATTTTGGCCTGCACGAGCAGCTTCGGTGCGTCGGCGATCAAGGACTCCAATAACGAGTCCGGCAAGAATGCGCGGGGTGCCCAGGATAACAAGACCGCCAAGAAGTCCGGCAAGTGTCAAGCGAACAGCAAGCAATCGTCACCACCCCCACCGTCCTCCTCAGCGTCACCGCCGCCACAATCGTCGAAAGATGTGCCTGCGGAGGGAGATGGAGATGGAGAGGGAGAGGGAGAGAGAAGCGATTCGTGCCCCAAGCTCGGTAGCTTCTACGAGTTCTTTTCTCTCTCTCATCTCACGCCCCCTCTCCAGTGTAATCTTTCTCTCCATTTCTTGCTTAGAGATTGTGTTTTCTCACCTTAAATGCGCCGTTTGCGTAATCTTTATGTCCGGTACAAATTGTTATTTGGTTTCTAATAAAGCAAAACTCAGGTGTATAGGGTTCATTAATCAATGTCAAACTTAATATATATATATATATATATATGTTATATGATACTAGTGGATTATATAGGTGTATAGTGTTAATAATCAATGTTAAACTAGTTATAAATATGCATATATATAATACTACCTCCTTTTTTTTCTGGTAAGTAGGGCATGGAGCTCTCTCTCTGTATATGTTATGTTGCTATGATCTTACACAAAAAGTGGGTTAAAGAGTATTTATGTATTATATATAAATACTTTTTGAGAAAGGATAATGTAGCATGTCTTAATGCCCTTTAGCATGTCACATATGCTTCTATATTGGATGGTTAAATGAATTATTTTTTTTAATTGGATGGTTAAATGTACATTATGATACAAATGCTAGATTGATTTTGCGTTAGAAATAGCACAAAACATTATAGCCGACTCTGAAGTAGTTGACACAATGCTTAGGTGAGTTGAGTTGAGTTGAGTATATAGCACACAATATTCTTGTGAAGTTTTGTGCTCTAATACCACTTGTTAGATCCATTAGAAGTACAATAAATGAGAGCTGAAAACTACTTAGAAGAATTAATAAAAAGAATGCAACACAACCACGACGACCTATGTGGTTCAAATTATATTTAGCTGCCCTTGAACTACACTTCTCTTTGCAGTAACTTTTAATAACTTAATGGACCATAAACATGGTTTGCACTGGTCCAGAGAGAGTAGGGACTGCGATACTAAGGTACTAACTCCTTTAAATTTTCATACCAAATATGCATATGCTGAAACAATTAAATTGATAAAGATGAATTGACATCCAAAGAGAATCCGAACTCTCACGCCTTAGTTACCGCTAATAAGTTACCTAATTACACTTAATTTTTTGCTCTATAGTTTAGCATAAATCAGGATGATCAATGTGTTTAAGATTCAGATGTTAGACATGATCCACAATCTATTGTACAGCTTTTCTTATGCACTAACTAGAAAGTGAGAGATATTCTAAGAGACGGATGTGTGTGCGTGGTGTGTGTGCTTTGCTGTTTATTTCTGTGTATGTGGTGTGATGTAAGAAGGATTCAACATCATATAATTGCAAACATTGATTTTCAGCCATCGAATTTTTGGAAAAGCACATCCAGATCGAAACAAAAAAAAGATTACCTCTAGTTCATATTCTTGTTTAACATTGAGGAAATTTACACTACAATCAAAGGTTTGTGTACTTATTGGACTTTTGGATGTTGCAGTTATAAGGAGAACAACAAGGCAACACTGTGATAAGATTTTAGTGGATGATCATATTTTCTCCCTCGAAGTAAGACCTTCCTAAACCAATTTGTTCGGAGTGTACTATTGTGACATTTCAGTTTATACATGTTGGCAGTCATAAAAATCATTGTGATATGCTCCGTTGATGGGCAGGTGAAGCTCTGCAATGGCAAGCTGGTTCTTGTTGAAGCTTGCAGAAAAGGATTCTATAGTGTTGGGAAGCAGCAGATTCTTTGTCACAACCTTGTTGATTTGTTACGGCAACACAGTCGAGCTTTTGATAATGTTAGCTTTGCAGACTTGCTCATTTTGGGTCCTTTTCTCTGTTTTGGTTTTTTACTCATATTGTTCCATTTCATCTTCTGATTGCCTACATTTTTTACTGACTTGATTGATGCTTATTCAAAAGCATGGATAACTTGCTTAGCTGCAAGTTATGCAGCTAAGCATTGGTATGGAAAATTCTACTCTTACAGAATTTTTACACAGAATTCTCCACATGAATGATGTGGCAGTGGCATTTTTGAACTTACAAGGCAACTTACTGGGTCTTCTGTTCTAAATTGATGAAGACCTCGTACACCACATTATTTTGAATGAATTTTCTGTTTGTATGGCATTACTCTATTGGTATTGTGTCTTGCTGATAAACTTCCATGGCTCGGTCTCCTCAACTTCAACTGGAAAAACCGTAATGGAACAAAGCCTGTGTTTGTTAGTATCTCACTCAAAATCATTGCATGCAGCTATCATGCGCAGAATTTCATTATTTTGCACCTTTCCTAGAAGCAACCTTTGCTTGACGATCTGAAGTGGTCATGCTTCAGTTAAATTGATAAGATATGTTTGGATACTGTTCTTTCACTTAAGTCTTATTTCATAACGACAGGCAATATGTTAACAATTACGACTCCTGTGGGTCTTGCTGATGGAGAAGTGCAACATTTTTTAAAATGGAAATACAGTGATTTGAGTCTTAGCTGATTTGCCATTATTTATATATAGTCTCTGAATGCAAATGAATGTACTGTCGATATTTACATGCTGTATGTGATGTTAATTATCTATATAAGTGAAGAAAGTCATTTTGGGTTTGTTAACATGGTTTTATCATTCAGAATATAAGATGCAATTTTGATCTTGCTTTCTTTTTGCCTCATGCTTCCTCCTTCGTTTGTCAAATTTCTTGTTGAAGTTTTAACACGTCTTATTTCTGATTTTCAGGCCTATAATGATATCATGGAAGCATTCTCAGAACGAAACAAGGTACACAACCATTGTTTTGAGTGTATTTTGTGACCCAAACTTAATTTAAAATCCTGACCTTCCATGAGATTTTATTGCGTACTTATTGTGGGCCAAGAATTCTGATTTCCTGGATTGTATCACAATTTTGACCACTTTCTTTGTATCTTTCTCAGTTTGGGAATCTTCCTTATGGCTTCAGAGCCAATACATGGCTCATTCCTCCCATTGCAGCACAGTCACCGTCGATATTCCCTCCTCTCCCTGTGGAGGATGAATCATGGGGAGGAAATGGGGGTGGCCTAGGAAGAGATAGCAAAAGTGATTTATTACCTTGGGCTAACGAGTTTTTTTTCCTTTCATCCATGCCTTGCAAGACAGCCGAGGAAAGGCAAATTAGGGATAGAAAGGCTTTCCTTCTTCATAGCCTATTTGTAGATGTTGCCATTTTCAGAGCAATCTCAGCTGTGCGGCATGTGATGGGAAAATCAGAATTAACTCATTCAGCTGTAAACAGTGAAATTATGTATACTGATAGAGTAGGGGATTTAAGTACAGCTGTCATGAAAGATTCTTCAAATGCGAGTTGTAAAGTAGAAACTAAGATAGATGGAGTTCAAGTGGTCGGATCAGACAAAAAGAGTTTACTAGAAAGAAACCTACTAAAAGGAGTCACTGCAGATGAAAATACTGCTGCCCAGGTAAGATAGCATTGGAAAAAAGACAATTTTTCCTAAATTGAGATTGTCTATTTGTCTTCTTTTCATATTGAATTGGTTTCCGCTAATTTGGTTGAAGAAAATTGGACATTTTGAGTGCAGGACATTGCCACTCTAGGTGTTGTTAATGTGAGATATGGTGGTTACATTGCGGTAGTTAAAGTCGAGGGGATAGAGAATGTGAAAATAGGTCCTCCGTTGGAAAGCCCTGAACTTATTGATCAGCCAGAAGGTGGTGCCAATGCCCTCAATATTAACAGGTTTTCACTGATCACTTCTTTGTGGGTATCTCAGATTATGTTGTAAGTGGATATTTTCTATGAGAGCGTATAAAAGTACGACCCACTAACCTTCGCATGTTCCTGTTGTTTTTCATGTGACGAAAAGCGAGTATTTCGGATTTTGTTGTGAACTTGAAAATGCTCTTGTTACATTGAGGAATTTTTTTTATTATTATCTTTTAGGTGGAATTTGTTGACACTTAACAGTCAGACAATTGCCTGAATTTGGCTTGGAAACCTTCATGTATGAGATTTGTAATGTTTTGAGCTACAAAACAAAATAGTTTCCTTTGATTTTTAATTTTGAGTTTTTGGAATTTTTTTCCTTTCATTTTGCTAATGTTAACACTTTCTGAAGTAATTTCAGCTTATTTGATTGGGTTTTCACGGTCTCTTTTAATTTCAACTAGTGTTTGCACTAGATCTGGGACTGAAATCCTTGGCGTCTCTGGGAAAGTTTCCAATGCCAAGTTAACTCTGAGAACAAACATTCATCTACTCTAGTTGTGATCTTTGATAAATATCAATGAAGTGGCAAACACTTAGAGGATACACGATTATACTATTCTCCAGCCTTGAATGTCTTGGAGACAGGAATCACCAAGGAAGTGCCTTCTTGTTTTTCAATTACTTCGATGCTTAAGTTTTGCTTCTAATTTATGGTTTGAGATATCCTTATATGTCTGAGTTTTGTAGGGGCCTGGTACATTCTCTTTTCTAGGTGGTTTTCTTTTTGCTTTTGACTTAGTTATTCCTAATTCTTACTATGACCTGTTTTTTTTTTACAGTCTAAGATTACTTCTTCACAAAAGAACAGCTTCAGAACACATTAAGGCAGTACGACATTCACGAACGTTGGAACGCGAGGAGCTCAATTCTTCCCAAGCTTTTGTGGAGAGATTGTTGGAAAAGAGTCTTGCCAAGCTTCAGGAAGAGGAAGTAGAAGGGGACGTATTTGTGAGGTGGGAACTTGGAGCCTGCTGGATACAACATTTGCAAGATCAGAACCACACAGAAAAGGATAAGAAACCATCTAGTGAGAAGCCTAAAAAAGAGACAAAGGTTGAGGGACTTGGGACACCTCTTAGATCCCTTAAGAATGCCAAGAAGGATACAGACGGTAGGAATATGACACTAGTGTCTGAGAACTCAAACTCCGCTGCAGGAGTTGTCAATGGGGAAGCAGAAAATGCCACATCCCCTTCTCTACAATCCGAGCTTCAGACAAATGCCGAGAATGAACTTGTCTGTAGGAGGCTGTTGTCTGATGCTGCTTTTACTCGTTTAAAGGAGTCAGAAACTGGGCTGCATTGCAAGGTAGTATTCTGTAAATATCATTGAGGTTCATGGTTCTTTTTTTCCCTAGCACTGTAGCCGATGCTAACCTTCTGTTTGTTATCAATAGTCTATGCAAGAGCTAATTGACTTGTCTCAGAAATATTACAATGAAGTTGCTCTTCCAAAACTGGTAACAAAAGAACATTTTTTGGATCAAATTTCTGATCCATCTGATAAATTCACTTTTCATTGTATGAGGAATTTCTAGCATTTGATTGTGTGACACAGGTTGCAGATTTTGCTTCCTTGGAACTTTCACCAGTTGATGGTCGGACTCTGACTGATTTCATGCATACCAGAGGACTTCGGATGCGTTCCCTGGGACAAGTTGTAAGTGCCTTGTGGTTACATAGGATTTTTGTTCCTTAATGTATGTTTTACATTTTGTCTGCTATATACGTAACATGGGTAACCTTTCCATCTTCTAACTACTGGATACATTATTCCTTCATCGTACTTTGACAATTATGTCTGTATTCATAGAAATATTCCACTTTTGGTTTCATAATGATCATTGCCATACATTACATATCCATTTTTACCAAAGTCACCAGATAAGGCTAACATCAAAGTGATTTGCATTTTGGAATGCATGTGTCAGAAGATGTACATCATCATTCTGGAACTGTGCATTCAGTGATTAACAAGTTTGTTCATAACTCTGTTTTCAGAATAGGGCTTACTAGTTCGTGGTCCCATTTCACATACCAAAACCATCAGTGTACTGAGTGGTATTGTGCTGGACACCAGAAACCTATCTAGTGTCATTGTAACATATTTGTATCTGTAAGCATAGTAATTCTTGCAATTCCTCTCCAATACTTTTAAACAGAAACGATCTTATCAATCAACATATTGTTTCCTTTATTATTGGAAAGAGTAGTAATATGTGACTGTAGGTTGAAATTATTTTTCTATACACCTACCATATCATCTGTCGGTTTTCTTTAGGGAAAAGGAAAACTACATTTATGCCTCCTCAGGTTTCTGAAATAACCCTGACCCCTTGCCAGAGTTATTTGCTGACGGATGTTAATTGAAGCTGAGATTTTACCATTTTGTCCACGAAATTGAATATGGCTATTTCCGTTGGAAAATCAAATTTTGCAGAAAGACTTTTATGCCTTAGTTAAATTTTCTACTGAATTTTAATACGGCAACAAGCTATACTGTTTTAAACCTTATCCCTTTCACTTCTTTCTTCTATCTCTCTTTCCCCCTCCAGCCTCTCTCTCTCTCTCTCTCTCTCTCTCTCTCTCTCTCAACCCATCACCCTCCACCACCTTCTACTACAAGGTTGCCATCGGCTGCCACCTCAACCCTCATCTCTCTCACAACCAAAAGAAGGAAATGAGAACAAAATTTGTAGAGAGTGATTAGATAAATCAGTACAATTGTGCCAAATCACCGTAAAGGAAAAAGGGAGACTAATTCTAATAGGGAATCAACTGCTCTCTGTCTCTCAAAAGTGTGGTGGCAGTCGAAGGTAGGGGTGTGTGTGTGTGTGTGAGAGAGAGAGAGAGAGAGAGAGAGAGAGAGAGAGTACCATCTGATGCTTGATGATGGAAGTGGGTCTGGCTTGGTGTGATGAACCTCATGTTCAATTGGTGGGGCCCACAAGGCTGTTTCTCTTTTTTCTTTCCCCCCTTCAAGCATAGACTTTGTGACATCATTCCAATCAAATTATATACTTTCTTTATAATCATACGAATGTGTATAAATTATTTTTAAGTAATTTTGTGGGAGTATTAAAATTTTAAGATGGTGACGTCATCTTTTCCAATCCTGCAACTAACAGTCAATTAATGGAACAGATGTCTCCTTATATTGCTTGATAAAGTAAGAGGAGTCAATGTTATATCACTAGGGGTGTCTCTGCAATTTTCAAACACCTGAGGGTGTGCATAATTTTCCCTTGAAAAAATAAAATTTCATAGAGATTTTCTGAAAAAGAATTCAAACAGTTTAGATAATATTATCAACCTGTTAAATGTCAAGGATATAGTACTTAAAGTTGCACCCTCTCTAATAGCTTAAGCTTTTAGATGAGTTTGTTGTTAACAATTCAATGTGGTATCACAGTAGGCAAAAGATCGTGCGTTTGAACTTTGTTGCCTACCTGATAACTAGGATACTTGTATGCATTTGGCCTGCTTCTCGTGGGGAGACTAGCCTTGCGTGAGGGGGCTTATTGAGGATATAAATAGGTAAAGTTGCGCGCTTTGTAATTGCTTAAGCTTTTAGATGAGTTGGTTGTTAACAATTTAACATTAAGTCAATGTTTTTAATTAAAAAGCTTAAACCACAGGATTTCCCTTGCCTGTTATGTTCACATCAGTTTCAGCCTTCTTTTCCCACTGCTACCAGCCTGCCTGTTAACTTGCAATGTGTCCCATCTTTAATTCCTTTGGTTAGAGAATTATATGATTCTCAGTTACAAGATGAGAAAAAAGAACTGTAACTTGAAATTTTGAAATACACTACTTGCTGGATATTCATATTAAGTGATCAATTGCTATTTCCTTTTTCTTGACCAGGTTAAGCTTTCAGAAAAGTTGTCACATGTGCAGTGTCTCTGTATTCATGAAATGATAGTTCGAGCTTTTAAGCATGTTCTGCAGGCAGTGATTGCTGCTGTTGTTAATACGGAGGAAATGGCTGGGGCGATTGCAGCTGCATTGAATTTGATGCTTGGAATCCCTGAAAATGGGCAATTAAATCAATCCCGCAATGTCCATGTGGTTGTATGGAGATGGCTGGAAGTATTTTTAAAGAAGAGATATGAGTGGGATCTCAGCAGCTTAAACTACAAAGATGTGAGGAGATATGCAATTCTACGCGGGTTATGCCATAAGGTACTTGACAGTGACCTTTAAGTTCCAAACTTTTGGCAATGACCTGCACTTTTAAAGCTCTGGATGTATAGGTTCCCATTTTTTTGTTTGTAAGTTATAATATATATATATATATATACTTGGTGAATCCTCACCCATTTTTGGGAATGAATACTATTAGTCAACTTGTGTGACACATACAATGCTCTTTTAAGAGTACTTAGAGCCATGTCTTATAAAAAAAGAAAAAAGAATAGTATTTCTACCCACAAAAAGATGCAAAACGGATAGGGAACACATTAAGGATGGTTTAAGTTGGAGGCTAAGCTGAGAATTGTCTTGTTTTTCAAGTGGCTTTTGTATTATGTGTTAAAATCTTCACTTGGCCCTGAATACATGTAAAAGTGATGCTATGTCAATCAATCAAATCAATTTTGGCCGCATATATCTCTTTGTTAACAGCAAGCAGCAGACATGTATGACTTGACAGTATGGAGGACCCATTGTTGTCCATGACTCCACAGTGCATGCATCTAAAGACAATAATTCCTGAGAACAGTTTTCCATTTGCGAAAAAATAATAATATATCCAAAGAAAGTCACATCTTTCATGATTCAGAAGTGTTTATGATATTCTTGTCCCGTAGTAGGCGGGGGCTTCAGGGAACTATAGACAATGACAAACTGCCTTGTTTCTGATTCAGGTTGGAATTGAGCTGGTACCAAGAGACTATGATATGAATTCTCCAGAGCCTTTCCAGAAAGTAGACATTGTCAGCCTAGTACCAGTGCATAAGGTGATACAGTACAACATGTTGGTAGAATAATGATGAACATTCTATTCAATTTTGTCTTGTATGAAATGGTCAATTCCTTGTAAATTTTCTGCATTCTCTGTTTCTTTGCAGCAAGCAGCATGCTCATCTGCAGATGGACGACAACTCTTGGAATCGTCAAAAACAGCTCTAGATAAGGGAAAACTTGAAGATGCAGTCAGCTATGGGACAAAGGTATTTGATATCCAAAATCATGTGACCTATTCCCTTTGTGTCACATGAAAAAGCAGTTAGTTGCTTCAACAAATATGTTCTTCCGTCCTATCATCTGGGTAATTATGTTATGTGGATGTACTTCTCTGATGTTTCCAGGCTCTTGCAAAGCTGGTAGCAGTTTGTGGTCCGTACCATCGAATGACAGCAGGAGCTTATAGCCTTCTTGCTGTAGTTTTGTATCACACTGGAGACTTCAATCAGGTTTTTCATCCATTCTTGTTTTTGGTGTTATTGGGCATCTTTGAAACAGAATGAAGTATCCCGTCTTTATGAAAATACTGTTGAACCATTTTGTTGGAATTATTACTGCTATCCGTTGTATTTTCGATGTTGCTTTTAGAAGGAGAAGATCAATAGAATTAAACTATTTGTAGAAAATTTGCCGACTAGTTTTTCTGCTGAGACTTCAATTTCCTATCTGGGCATGCAAACTTCAAAAACTTCTATTTTTTGAACTTTTTTTTGTCTCTTCTTACTAAAGTAGATATATCGAGAAATGGTTAATTCATTGAGCCGCAATTACAGGCCACAATTTATCAGCAAAAAGCCTTGGATATCAATGAGAGAGAATTAGGACTTGATCATCCAGATACGATGAAGAGCTATGGGGATCTTGCTGTGTTCTATTACAGACTTCAGCATACAGAGCTGGCTCTCAAGTATGTTTTTGTTTTGTTTGGTGTAGCACTAAATTCAAGAATTACATGAAGCCATCATTTAATTTTCATTTTTGTAGATATGAACCTTTAGTTTGTTATTCTATACGATGTTATTTCTGTTACAATTACTCAGTTTGTCTTTTTTTTGGTTGATGCACAAGATATTAGGTGGGTTGTGATATTATTCCAAGAAATGTGCTTTCCTAGGCTTTCTCTCCATTTTTCAGCTCCTTCAGTCTATGATAAGTCACATTTTTCTTCCAAGTACTAAGTACTCATGAAAAGGGGGAATGCACATAATCTACCATTGGAATATGAAAGACTGCAAGAATTACGATATAGTACTAATATATGTTTATGAAGGAGATTATTGCTAGTTGCTACAGCATATTACTATAGTTCATGAGAAACTTGAAATTGTGTGTGGGGGGCAAAGAGAGCTTTTATCTACTCAACTCAATTCAACTTAACAAGTATTTTTCTCTATAAACTATCACTTGGCTTCGTCTACATGGATCCATTTCTTTTAGTTGGTTCTATTAGAAGTCATATCCTCTGTTATGTGTAAGGCTATCATATCCTGTTTTATTGCCTCATTCCATGTTCTCATTGATTCTTCTACTTCTTTTACCACCCTCAATGTGTATAAGGTTTGTCAAAAAAAAAAGAAAAGTAAACAATAAAACATTTTTGAAGGACTTTGTCTTTGTGAAGTATAAGTCATGTTGATGAGATCGTTATGTTGTAGACTTCTGAGAATACATAAAATTTATTAAAACAAAACTTATTAGAGGAAAAAAGGAAGTCATTGAGGAGCACTGATATGCAAACGATATAGCCAAAGATGTTAAAGAATAACGTCAGACTTTACATTGCTAACACATGGTGCCTCAGTATAATAATTTATTTATTTTTTCCTTCTTAACATGTTTTAGAAATACTATAATAGCTCTTATGTCATCAGTTTTGGGAAGCAGCTGCAAAATCAAGTCAATAAACCCAACAGTTCTGGAAATGGAGAATTTGGTGTACCTAGAGGGTCCATTAGAATTTAGATAGGACATCGGTCAGGGAAATGTCACTATGTCAGTATGAATGGTGCATGAAGTCAACAAGAACAATGCTATCATTTGAGAGCTGCCAAGTTGAAAGTTAACTGCATCTTCATTGTCGTATTCCTATTGTAAATTTACTTTATCTGAGATTGCTCAAAGTTCTCAGTATTCTTTTGATTAAGCAATTTTCCCCCTTTAATCCCTTCTACGATCTTTGTTTCTACAATATACTGATTACTGATTGGATGTTATCGACTGGTTACTCATAGTGGCGTGTCAGCTGTGCACTTTACCTTATTTATTATCTAATAAAGTATGCACGTATGTATCATGAAAAATGTTTGAGTAATGATTGCTTCGTGGTGGGTCTAATAAGGACTTCTTTTATAGCCATTGCAATAAATTTAGCAGCCCCTTCAAGTTAATACTAATTGAAAGGTGGAAACATATTAAGGACTATAAGGTGTCCCCACTATGTGGGTGATTAGTTTATGCAACTAGAGGGAAAAAATAGGAGTGAGTAATGGGTGGTTACAAAATCTGAGTTAGTACTTAAATGTTTTGTCCTTGTGAGTCATTTAAAATTTCAGGGCTTTGTGGGAACGTTGAAGTCGTGACAGATCCTCCCCGATACCTCCAGCGTTGGCTTCTATAATAGGATAGATTACAACTGATTACGTTGAAATGACATGTTTAAATGTGGACACATTCTTCAGACTGTAAAACTAGAAAGGGACATATACTTGAGGATGTAAAAGTAGTAATAGAAGAGACAAAATGCAAAAGAACTGGAGAAGATTGTTTTTGTCAGTGTGTAATGAAGACCAATAAGGGCAGCAATGATGAAGAAATAAAAATGACATGTTCCACCTTGGGGAAAGTTCTAGGTGAAGGAAAATAGCAAAATGTACACGGATTTATGGTTTTCTGGTGACTGCATGCACTCGTAGGGATTATTCTTGACTCAAAATGGGTTTAGACACCCTAGCATAATCAAAAAATGAAAAAGAAAATTCATCGTGGAAAAACTAAAAAAGTAGTAAGAAAAGATTCAGTATGGGCTACATGACCCCCCACTTAGCCACTCTGCCTTGTCTAATGCCTTACACTACCATTAAATAGTTCAGGCAATGCTCTGTTGAGTCATATTGAATATGGATATGATTTCGAGCTTAATTTTGATTTTGTCAATGCTTTTGCAATGGTTTGTTATTAGATGACAAGCTTAATAATGTTAGTCATTTGACTATGGCCTGTTTCTCATCGAGATTATATTTTTCATATTGAGTGAAAATTCATGCTGTCACTGTTCAGATATGTAAAGCGTGCACTCTATCTTTTACATCTCACATGTGGCCCCTCACATCCGAATACTGCTGCAACATATATCAATGTGGCTATGATGGAGGAAGGCCTGGGAAATGTGCATATAGCACTCAGATATCTCCACAAAGCTTTGAAGTGTAACCAAAGATTACTTGGTCCAGACCATATTCAGGTTCCTTCTAGAAAGCTGAACTCCCTTTACTACCTTGTTCCTCGTATTTGATATGCTCTTTTTAGGTAAGCATTTAAACTAGGACTAACATAGAACAGTGCTTCCCTTGCTCTAGTCTGTAAATGAGATACGCTGCAAATGCACATATTCCAAAATGTGGACCTATTTGATTGACATAATTCGCATTGTTGATGTAATATATTAGTTTTGGATGCAAGAAATGTTCTCTTCAACCTGTCAAGCATAAAGAATAAGATTTTGTCTCGAAATGCGGGCATTATGGTTGCGTCCTTTGGGGCACCTGTTTGCCTCTTAATCAAACTAAAGTATGTATATGTACATATATATGTTGCTCATGGTTTTACTGCAATATTTATTTGTTAGTGTTGAATTGTTGAGCACCAAATCATCTAAAAGCTTAAGCTGTTAGGGAGGGGTAACTTAATTATTTATTTCTTCACACACCACCTCATGTGTGGCCAGACACTTTATCATAAGTGGGCCAAACAAGCAGTAATATTTAGCAGGTAGGCGGTGAGATTTGAACACATGACCTTGACTTTTCTGATATCATGTTGTATTGTTGACCAACAACTCATCTAAAAGCTTAAGCTGTTATAGTGAGGGGCAACTTTGTTATTTAATTCTTAACAGTTTGCCCGATAGCAAAAAAGGGCATTGCGCCGACCCCATCCCCTATCCTCTCTCTCTCTCTCTCTCTCTCTCTCTCTCTCTCTTTCTAAATAGCAGAATGTGAACATATTTTTTGTGACCAAGTTAGCAAGCTCTGGATTTTACGTTCCTAATTGGAATTTGATGGCATTCTAGCATTTTAAGGTGAAGCAGTCATTATCATAAAATTATTGGATGATAGCTTCAGTTCATTAATCAAAGGTCGACAGTTTGAATGATGTCAATCGGACTTAGAAACAGGATAATGTTTACTGGTTGTTTAAAAAGGAAAAAAGAGAAAAAGAAAAAGGCATTTTCTTTATGCAGATAAACTT
The DNA here is from genome assembly GCA_033060915.1 of Euryodendron excelsum. Lineage (NCBI taxonomy): Eukaryota > Viridiplantae > Streptophyta > Magnoliopsida > Ericales > Pentaphylacaceae > Euryodendron > Euryodendron excelsum. The sequence continues at coordinate 1,509,273 of CM065379.1, read as the reverse complement.
GAGGTACCAAACAACTTGTAAGCATGTGGATGTGCAATGTGGGCAGTAGAGAATAATTTTTTGTAAACATATTCTGTGCAGTTGGATAGTACATATCCTGTGTCTCGGATTTCTATTTTGGTTGCTTCTGCTCAACTTGCAAACTTCGTTGTAAAGGCATCTGAAACTTCATTTTGCACATCGCTGATGCATGTTCATCAGATGTGTTACTGTATTCATGAGGGCTTATATGAATTCGTAATATTTGGTTAGATCTGTGAGACTTATTTCTTTCAATTTTCCTGTTTGCCAGACAGCCGCAAGTTATCATGCTATAGCAATTGCACTCTCGTTGATGGAAGCTTACCCTTTGAGTGTTCAGCATGAGCAAACAACCTTGCAAATTCTTCGAGCTAAGCTGGGCCCAGATGACCTGCGTACGCAGGTATTCCTTTTTCTTTGGGCCAGCAGACTGAAGTATGGACTATATAGTTTTATCCCTCTTTGCCACCTTGTGATACAAGTTATCATTGATCATATTTGGCTCAAAACATAAATCATAACTTGATGGTGCCATCTACCCCACAATATGGACTTTATGTGTCGTGTTGCTAATTCGGGGCACTAAGAATCTGTATTAGTTGGAACTTGGGTACCTAATACCATTAGCCTCACTTTGATGCTTAACTCGGGTTGCATCAATTGAATGACTTGAATCCAAGAGTTTATGTGCCACTCGGTTGGCATGGATAGTAATAGATTTTTTTCTATTTTATTTTTATTTTGTTTTCAACTATGAGTTGCAATTTGTTTTAATTTTATTCTATTCAGTTTTTTTCTGTCCACAAATGGTTGTTAATTTTGTATCTAAACGTCTAAGGACGCTGCTGCTTGGCTTGAGTACTTTGAGTCCAAGGCTTTTGAACAACAAGAAGCTGCACGAAATGGGACTCGAAAGCCTGATGCATCCATAGCCAGCAAAGGTCACCTAAGGTATACCAGCATTTTGCCTACAATATGAACCTTTATGCGATTGCATTGTTATAGGTTTAGTTAGGTGCTGCTGATTCAACTACCTTTATGTTTAAACCATTAGGATGTAATTGTGATTTGCTTATATATTTACCAATCAATTTTCACGAAGTTTTATGGTATAAAGAAAACCAGTTTAATGTGATATTCGAATATATGTTGGTTCGAGATAGTTGTAAACATGCAATATATAATAGGAAAACGGGATACCAGCAAAACATCAACCGGAAAACTAAGGGTGTAAAATTGAGCAGGTCTTCTGAAGATCTTATGATCACAAAATAACAGGGACTGTAACCTTGCTGCCTACTGAACTTTCTGGGGTTCTACTGTGCTAGACCAAACATTACCTCTTGGCCTACAAGGCCAACTGGGCTATCTTTATGACTGACACTATCTGGTAGATATTTGAAATAAACAATTTAGTACTTACATTTTCTTTCTTGCTGCACATGAATTTATTTTATTTTGCAGCGTGACAGATTTGCTTGACTACATTAGTCCAAGTCATGATGCCAAACAGAGAGATGCTGTGGCATTAAAGAGGAAAGCCTATATTATGAAGGTATGCTCTATCATCTGCATGTTTACTGAAATTGTTGATGCCTATGAGATGGGGCATACATTGATCAGTTTCTTTTCAATAATAATGGTGGCAGTAAAAGATTTTCATTCACCTTTATAGTTGGCTTATCGCCTACGCAAGTGTTGGATGCCTAAACCAAGATCGGCAGCCTATTTTTTAACAGTTGGGAGACATTCAGAAAATGTTGGTGTCATAATAAGGCCCATTAGATGGCCAAAATCAGCCAAACAGCAACAATAAAAGCCTTCTAGCCAACTTTAAGGCCCATAACTGACTGTGCCACAAGCCTTCTGTTGCTTAATGTTGCTTACAGCCTTATACTTTTATACATTAAGGTTGGTGGCTTTCTAGTCTTAAAAATCTAATAGATGGCTTGGATTTGGGTTTAGGCTTTTAAATCTTGAAAGTTAAAAAAAGGGTTTTAGACACATGAAACATGTTGCAATATGCAAGTTTGAAGATAATAACTTGGGATCCAACGATAACCAAAAAAGAAAAAAAAAAGTGGATTTATACCTATTAAACTGTTTGGTTTTAAATTGTAAACTTTGTTTCCATTTTTGTTTTATGTTGAACAATGTATAAATGAAATTTTAAATGGTGTTTTCATGTTGAATTAGTGTTATTTGTTAATATTTTTGGTTATTTGTGTTACATTCCTATATGTAGATATATCTAGTAAAAATATATAAAAACATATATTTGCCCTGTCCTGTTTGCGAACCCAAGTCCTGTTTGTATCCCGTGTCCATGTCCATACTTGACCATGACATAACAGCCTTAATTGATCTTGTCTGTATCGCATGCTTGAGCCAATGATGTTCAACAGCCTTAATTGATGATGATGATGCAAGTTTTAATACTCCTGTACCTTTAGTGTATTCACCTTTGTTTTCTGTGTTTTTAATTATTTGAATCCAAAGTTCCAAAAGCTTATGTATGAATATGTAAATTTATACAACATGAAAAATTTTGTTTGAAGGTGAAGGAGAAATCTTACCAAAACTTAAGCTTTGCAAGCTCTGAGGGACCTCTAAAAGATACCCTGAAAGAGGCTTCAGATGAAGAGAAACTAAGTTCTGAATCCGAAGGTGACAACAAGGTGAATGATGAAATCATCTCTCCACCAGTTAAGCCCATGGAGCCTGTAGACGAAGCAACTACTGAGGAGAAGTCAGTTCTGTTCAAACAGCCTACGTTGGAGGAAACTGCAGCAGAAAAGCCAACAGTTGCCACTGATGTATTAGCTGAACCACATGCTGAAGGAGAAGATGGTTGGCAGCCAGTTCAAAGACCAAGATCAGCTGGCTCATATGGGTGGCGACTAAGGCAGCGATGGGCAACTGTCAGTAAGGTCTACGGTTATCAGAAAAAAGATGTTGTATCTGAATCAGATTATGCGAGACTTAAGAGTTACTATCAGAATAGTAGGTATTACCTGTTAAAGAAACGAACTGTGTCTCCAGGAAGTTATGCAGATTATCACACAGTAAAGAGTCCCTCTCCAAGTACCAAATTTGGGCGAAGAATAGTAAAAGCTGTTGCATATAGAGTTAAGTCCGTACCTTCACCTACCAAAGACACTGCACTAGAGGCCTCCAGAAATGCAGGTGAGGGATTTAGATCTTCATTGGAACCTGGTCCAGTTTCTGCACTGAAGGAAGTTGGACAAATATCGCAGAAAACTTCAATAGTTAGCCTTGGAAAATCTCCTTCATACAAGGAAGTAGCACTGGCCCCAGCAGGTACCATTTCCGTGTTGCAGGTTAGGGAGTCCCAGAATGATATTCCTGATGACGAAGAGCTTGCTTTAGAAAGGAATGAAGCAAAAGTAAACGCTGCCATGATAACAGAGGCTGAAAATGTAAAGGAAGAGAAATTAGAGAATTTTTTGCTAAATTCCATAGATGACTCAAACGATGGAGTTGAAGTTCTCGACAAGAAAGAAGAAACTAAGTCAAACGATGTGATGCAGGATAAAGATTCTGAGAAATTTGAGAACTTTGTGCTTAATTCCGCAGATGACTCAAAGGATGGAGTTGAAGTAGTTGATGAGAAAGAAGAAAATAAGTCAAAGGATGTAATGCAGGATAAACATCCTGAGATTGTGTCTGCAAGTGTGGAAGTGGTTAAATCTAGCTGTGTGGAAGTTGATCAAGTGGTACAGGAGAACACCAAAACTAATGACATGCCAGATTCAATTGATCCTCCCAAAGTGGAGCTCTGTGAGAATGATGCATCTAGCAGCTCCAAATCAGACGATAATTCAGTTTCTTGTTCAGGTGATGCTCCAGAATTCTCAAACAAGAAGTTGTCTGCATCTGCAGCTCCGTTCAACCCATCACCAGCTGTTGCACCTGCAGCACCAGTGGTGATGAACATAGTACTCCCTTCTAGTCCTGGTGCTGTTCCAGCTGTTGGCCCTTGGCCATTGAACATGACTCTTCGCCCTGGGCCTCCTACTGTATTATCCACCAGTAATCCTTTGTGTTCCTCTCCTAACCCCCCATACCTTTCATCTCCACCGACCCCAAACATAATACATTCCTTGCCATTTTTGTACTCTCCATATCCTCAACCCCAAGCAGTGCCAACCACTACCTTTCATATGACTAGGAGCCCCTTTCATCCCAATCATTTTGCGTGGCAAGGCAATATGAACCGTAATGGATTGGAATACATGCCTAGCACTGTTTGGCCTGGCTGCCACCGAATGGAGTTCTCTGTCTCATCAACTGTTGCTGAGCCAATTGCTGATCCCATTTTGGGGCCAAAGAAACGATTTGATAATACTGAAAGCCTGAGTTTGGCTCCTAACCTGCCAGTGGAGATCGCCAATGGGGATGAAGCTAAGAAAGAATTGAATTTTCTAGCATTAGAGTCAGTGGAAAGTGGAGATGAAGTGGTTGGCATTAGATCAGAAAACAAGAAAGAAAATGGTGATTCAAATCCATGTGGTGTTCTAAGTTCTGGGAATCAACTGAATCACAATAACAATGAAAATTCCGGAAGCACTTGCAATAATCAGGTGTCAAGACACCCTTGTAAAATTGATAGCGAGAAAACCCTCAACATTTTGACAAGGGGCAGAAGAAACCGAAAGCAGACCCTGCGAATACCAATAAGTTTGCTCAAGAGACCATATAGTTCAGAGTCTTTCAAAGTTGTATATAGCAGAGTGGTCCGAGATAGCGAAACTCTCAAGTCTGCCAGCTTTACTTAGAATGAAACCAGTACAGCTAGCATAAAGTGCGGCAAATTTTTGTTGCCCTTGCCAGTTAAGTATAGCGGAATGGTCGAAAGAAGGTAGAAGATGTATTCCTTTCTCACATACAAAAAAGACAAAGAATCTTGGAGTTTCCGGCTTTCATAGTTTCATAGTTCCTTTGTTACACTACATAAAAAAAATTGCAGGTTATTTCCCTACAAGCAAAGCCTATACGTTTAATCTTCTTTTTAGTTTTTGCTTCTATCCTTTGAGGAAACAATGTTGACTTCATTTCCCTTCTATAAAGTTCAGTTTCGATTATAGCTATATGTTGTTTGAAACTTCTGGGCATCATAAGCAACAAGTTGGTAAAAAAATCCAACATTAGTGTTGGTTATGAGTTGGGAATTAAAACAATAAAATCTACTTGCAGCATACGATGATCTCTCAAGCTACCATACCGACACTTGAAGGCCATTGTGCAGCTGCACGGTGTTCAATAATCTCTGTGCATGAACTGTTAATGGAGGAACTTCAGACTGTCTTTTAACATCAGGTAATATCTTGTCATTCCAGTTTTCCATTTTTCTCCAGTAAATATTCTGGAAAATGGGATTTGTAGCTACAACGTAAAATAGTAGCAGTCTGCAGTTATACGAAAAGGCACAATTAAGGAGTGGTTTCATAATTTATATAAAGAAAGTGGATGCAAACCTAAGAAGCACGGACACACGGACACAAGATTTTTCAAAAAATGCAGGACACGACACAGCAAATATATATGTGATATATTTTTTTTATGTCATATATGAATATTGTACTCAATGAAAAATTACGAGGTTACACTAATAAAAATTAAAACCATGTATTCCGTAACTTAAACATCAAATTAGGTGTAAATCCTTATTGTTTTCATTGTACAATTGGATCTCTAGTTATTTGTCTTTTATTGTACAATTAGATTTCAAGTTGTTTTTTTTCAAACTTCCAACATGGTACTTGCGTGTTTAAGTGGTGGACATGTAGGTCCCTCAAGTGTCCAAAACTTATTCGGTTTTAAAAAGTTTAAAAATAATTGGTCCTGTTTAGACTTGTGCCTGATATGGAGAAGTCACCTTCTTTAAGTGTTTGTGCTTCTTACTTCCAACATGGTTCTTTTGCTCTCTTTACTCATTTCGCATGTTGTGTTGGACACGGCATCTTCTTTGAAGTATCTGTGCTTAACAGTTTTGTTTGCTCTCCTTCGTATGTTTTTCTCTTCATCTTTCGTAACTTCGCATGTTTCTCTCTTCATATCCTTCCCTTTATCTCTCTTTTTCTCCACATGAATTAAACACTTGCACGTTGAATGTGCACCATATTCCAGTTGAATGTTATATGAGGTAGGATTCAAAGGGTGAAGATGGATATTTATCATTAAGCATTGTCCTACTGTTGTCTTAAATTTCACATGAAATTATCCAATTCCATGTGGAAAAGAAAGCACGAGAAATGGTTTTGGTGCAATGTATGGTTTTCTGTTGAGTTGTGCTGAGTCGAATGGGATCTTAGAATGCAGGATATCATATTTTTTATTGCGCAAAATTACCACTAGCTAGTTAGAAACAACTGCTTCACTCTTTCCTGGAACTAAAAACGCCCTTCTTGATTTGTTTCTAGTTTCTACATCACCTTCTAAATGGCCACTACCAATCCAACCAGAATTGCTGTTTTGACTACCTTAAGGCATGTGCTATTGCACCAAACAAGATGACATCATTGACTCTTCTACTACTTGCTAGTTATCCTTTGATATTACAATTTTCTGATCCATGGTTTGGTTGATGTGCAGGTTTACAACAGGAAATTTACTTTTGGGATTTGAAAGGTGCCTGTTCATTTGATGAGTCTGATTCATAGTTACGAAGTTTTGATATTTTTTTTGTTAATGACAATAAAAACAGAAAATTAGTTTTTTTATTTCTGATAATTAATTTGATTCAACTCTAATTAATTTTGTTGAGTTGGTGTGGTTTATTGACATAATCCATCCACAAGTTGACTACTACCTGTTTCATTATTGGGTTAACCGTGGAAAAATCTCTGTAAAAATTCTAATATCAATTTCTATTGCTTCTCTCATATTGCTCATCTATTTTTTTCAGTACGAGTCCCATTTGAAGCGCTTATCAACTAGATATATGGTGAATGTGTATGTGAAACTATCTCCTATGGTGCAGAGATCTCTACTGACTTTGGTGACATTGGATTATGAGAGTTTTTGGATGGCATATTGAATCGCTGACCTTTAAATCGCTGTTTCTAGCTGCAATCAAGATGACCTTTTCTGCTAAGCTCAGAGACATATGAAGATGGGTTGTTATGTTCCTTAAATGACACAAGGAAGGTACAGGGGCAGAAATAAACCCATGCAGCTGATGCTAGAAGAAAGCTAGATGCAAGCATTCCATTGTTTTCAGAGTTTTCTTGTTTTGGCAAGCCATGGGACCAGTGATGCTTCTTTAACCTCTCTCTCTCTCTCTCTCTCTCTCTCTCTCTCTCTCTCTCTCTCTCTCTCTCTCTCTCTCTCTCTCTCTCCCAATAAAGAGAAACATTAAACTTGCTGAAGATATGACAATACTTGCTAAATGCAGGAGAAGAACTATTTCTTAAGCACTAGCTCTCCTGCAGTTGAGCTTTTGAACCATGTTTGTTTTGGCCTCCATTTTTGTCTTTGCAGAAACCAGGTCCTGGTTAGAAATTTGTGTTTTGAAGTCCAGAACTGCTAATATTTTCTTGGAACAAAAAAGGGAAAGTGAAGATGATATTCTGGATTCTTTCCATTTCATACCCACTTTGACAGGAACAGGGGGTGATGAAGAAAAAATAATGCTCTCAGGCAACAGAGTACTTGCACATCGAATCAAAAACCTTCATTAACATGAAACAAAGAGCTCTCTATCTTTTGTCCACAGAGAGAGAGAGAGAGAACATGGGAAGTTGGGGAGGGAGCTCACTCATTGGTACTCCTGGTCTACATAGGATTTAGAATGGTCCATACTGGCATACATTTAACCTGGCTTTCTCGCAATTTATCACGTTCACAAGGAGGCAGTTCACACATTAAAAGGCTTCAAACGGTATGTTCTAAAAACTCAGTTTCACACCAGTCACCATGGAAGTTAAACCAGAGTGCAGTTCAACACGATTCGTCCTCCAACGGGTGCAAGGCTGAATCTCTTACTGCAATCAAAAGTATTATCTCGTGAAGCGAAATCTAGCATAGGTCTTGCTCACCCTGAACAAAGTATTCCAAGTTCCAAATTTTCAGTACAGTTTTTGACAAAAATGAGAGAGAGAGAGAGAGAGAGAGAGAGAGAGAGAGAGAGAGAGAGAGAGAGAGGACCTTTGATCAGAGTTGTTGAATATGAATTATTGAAGCGTATTCATTTGGAAGGCTGGAGAGGCATCTGTCTTCTCTGACCTTCTTCTTATCCTTGACAATACTTCTAAAACAATAGTTGCAATCAAAACTGTAGCCAGAAGAAATCCATAACCTGCCTTCCATCCACTGCCCGCATCAGCAATTTTAATCCCCAATACTATATTCACATTTCCAAAGAAAAGGGCAATCCTTCCGGCCCAATGGTGATACCAATTCCAGTATTTGCGGATCTTGCTGTCCTTATCAGGTCGTAGAAAGAACGCCAAGATCTGAATGTCAGTACAAGTAAATGTTACCCTTTTCCCAACATTCAACATCTAGTACACTATGTCATCAAAGAAATATGATGTGAGAATCAAGAAGAAAAAAGGTAGTCCGAAGAGAGGCGTTTGACTTTTGCATGCATTATTTTGATAGCCTGTTTAGCTGGCCACATCTTGACAATTTCAGTTGACCTTAATTTGACGTAGTTTTAACAATTCGTGTGGAGAGTATGCTAACAAAAAAAGAAATGAACTTTGCCTGTACAAAAATCATGCAGCCACGTGCTTTTTTGGAGTCTGTCAACACACATCGCCGGAGGAACACAATCTATGACCTGGGACAATAGCTTCAGGTAGGCTTTCTTTCAACTTTAGGTTAGGAAAACAAAATCAGAAAAAAGATACTTCATCTTGTTCGAACATGGCAGCTTGTCATTATCATTGATTTTATTATTAAATTTGGAACAACTTGGGGAGAAATAACAAGACATAAAACGAATAGGGTTGGCATGTCCAGCTTATTTCCTGAGAAGGTGCATCCTAAACTCATATAGGAACACACTTAGCAACATTTTTGAGAAGTACAAAAAACGATATGCATTGTTGTTCTGCAAGCTAAACAGCCATTTCAGGATCTATTCTCTAAAACAGCGACAATAAATTTGTGGTCATTGATATTGTGACTTCTCCCTTTTAATGTTTTACCGCAATTGATAAGCTTCAAATCTAGCCTGGTTATGCAATTCTTAGAAACTACAGAGTGAATGACATACACCTGAATATGAAAAGGATAGTTCATGACTCTGACCTTTCCTTCTCTTGTTTGAAGACCAGAAGAAGGCTCAAAAGTTAATTAAGCCTAACACTCCACATAAGTGGATATTTAATGAGATTGAAGCAGATCAGAGACAAACCTGGAGAACACTGAGCACAAAAATGAAGATTCCGATGCCTCTGTGTGTTGGAAAATGGGCGTGTATTCTGTTATAGAGTGACACTCCAACTACAATAGCAGCAAGCCCTAATATAAATCCCACAAACTCAATGCCTACATGAAGGTAAAACCATAGGGGATCATGATGCTTGAAGTATCTCGCAGCAATTGCCCCATAAGGAAGAAACAGACCCCATCCAATTATACCCAACGTCCCATGGGTCCTCCTCATGTGGGTCCAATCAAACCCACTTTTATCAGGTGCAGCAGAAACAGAACCTGAAAGAATAAATTATTTATAAACTCAAACAACTAAAGATATTAATCCCAAAATATTAATTGAAAAATCAATCAAAAACTGAAAACTTTAGGTGTCGATTGTACCAAAAGCAAATATAGAAGGAACGATTAGCAACGTAACAAAAATGAAGACAAAAGAACTGGGCCAACTCAGCACCTAGTACAACTGCAACCACATATATCCCGAGGACACTTAGAAATCAGTAAGGGGTAGACAAAAACAATGTCAGAAATATAGCAGGTCATTTGGTTTTATTGCCCAAACTTACAACCCAATTTGATTGTAAAGGGTAGAACAAAGGAAGGAGGAGAAAGAAGAGGAGGTAAAGGATACAGAGGAAGAGGCTTGATACTTTTTTCTTAAGTGGATAAAATCCTAGGCATTGATCTTGGCAAGATATTACTACCTCCAATATAACTGCCAACAGTAAATGTTGTTTTCATAACATGGAAGTATTTTGTGAACCTAGACAGTTAATTGGGCTTAGTATTCCAGGGTTTTCTGCATATATGTTAAGACCATAGCATTTGATATCACAGGCTGCCCTAACATCTTGGGTTCGAGTGACTAATAGGGCTACTGCAGTTGTCATGACAAGATTTGCCACTGTAAATGTTGGCTAGAAAGCCGGGTTCTGCGTTGTTAGGTGAACTGTTGCCACCAAAGCTTAAGCTGTTAGGGAATGGGCCCAAAACCTAAATCTGAGCAAGGTACAACCAACAAAAACCAAAAACTGAGGATTACTTTACCACATTAATTTTATCGGGATACCCTCTTCATCTTGTAGATTTGTGTGTTCAATATCTTAATGTAACAAAATATCAAGTATCGCTGATGATAACAAATGCACGATCTACAAGAAGCATCTGATTAAACTAGCCTCAGAGGACATGAAGATACCTGCAGAGAAGTCGAATATTATGCTTGTTTTGTCAACATGATGATGTAGGTGGTGGTGCTTTGTGGGATATCTACTCCCAAAAGCCAACAGAACTGGTTGGTGAGCAAGACGAGCAGCAAATTTCAGTTGAAATGCTATGTAGATCATGGCCCCACGAAGTGTGACAAATGCTGGAACATCGGTTAGTGGCAATTCACCTTTATCTGGTTTGACCTCTAATGGATCAAATCCCTGCAAATAATATTGCTTGATATTTGCTTGACCTTCTTTATTAATCCATCCCACCATAGCACTGGAATTAAGCATCTTCCCATCTTTTGAAAATGCCATTCCTACCCAGCCAGTGGTATATACAGCAGATAATACAATGGTCACAACATGATCTTTACTTTGGGAGTACTGCAAGAGTAAGTATATATATTCAGAAAAAAAAGGAAAAATTTATAATGCAATATGGTCAATGTTTTTTTGGTCATGAAACATAGTTGCCATTCAGGATTTATTATGAAAAATGTTTTCAAGTTACTCTGTACAAAACTTTTTTGAACAGTAACACTTAATAGGGATTAGGGGATATTTTTCTATTTCTGCACATGGTTACTAGTCACACATCTAAAATACTAACAGTAACAATACCATACTAAGATTAAAGAAAAAAGAAGAGTGCGATGAAGAATTAGCTAAAAATCCCTAAATAATCACGAAGGTAAATATTTTGTTTCAAGTATTTAGTTTTAGTGTCAATGGAAGGATGAAAAGAACAAAAGGAAAAAATGCAATAAAACCTTTATACATCTTTCCCATCATTATTGCCACATATTTCAATTATTCAAACTTGTTTTGCAAATAGCCCACTTTAATTCAGAGCTCAAGAAAGTATGTTTATGTCATTCTTGACGTCAGCAATTTCAATAGAGGAAGTACGTGCACTGAAACTGAAATAATCTTCGTGTATACAGTCTACGTAGTTGAACATGTGTATATCGTAATTATTAGCACAAAATTTCGAATTGATGATCATCTCTTTTTAAGAGGGCCTGCCCCTTACCAAATTGAAATTGTGCGATTCAACCCAGCAAATGGTTACAAAAAAGACCGGGACTTTTTTCTTGGTAGATATATATGTCATTGCAAAATACAGATGCTTTCTTCCTCAAAAAGAGTAGGGCACCGGGAAAGGAATGTCACATCACATCACAGAATTTTGGTAGCTTCCATCTCAAATTAGAAGATAAATAATGCAGCCAAAATAGAGATCAAAAAGAAACAAGAAGAACAGGGTATTCAATAATATTGGATATTAAATCAGTGCTATGATTAAAATGCCAAATTATCCAAAACCTAGTAGAACAACCCCAATAGACTGATTAAAGGACATGAACGCACCTCACCAAAAAATTATAATTTAAAAAGCAATCAAATACAAATAATAGATCAAACCAATATCAAAATGTACTGTTATATTCATTAATCAAAACCAATAAATAATGTTAGATCAAACCAATAGCAATATGTACTGTTATCTTCCGTAAACAAAACAATTAGAATAACAACAAATAAAATATACCATACATAGATGCGTATGAACGTATTATATTAGCAGGCATAAACCTCCCCAAGTTCCCAATTCAATCTTTGGACCTTTTGTCCCTTAATTGTCACAATCAACAAAATTCATTTAGCCAGTGTTAGTCCCTCTTAATGAGGTTGTTGAACCAAGGTTCCATAATGTACTTGCATACATATAAGCATATATATAGGCACACACACACACACACATATATATATATATATATGCTCAGAATGTATAAAATAATGCAAGAAAAATGAAGAATGAGATAAAATTTACCTGCAGAACATACGTATTCCAAACGGGTTTGCAAACGATTTTCGATGTGTCGCTGTACGGAAGAGGGATAAAGGTAGAGAGATTGACATTGCAACGAGCCGCAGCTTCATCACTGCCTCCCCCATTGTCCGTGGCCGGCGAAACCGTCGATCCTGACAGAAGAATCAGAATGGGGACGATCAGTGAAAACCCAAGCAGCGAAACCCTAGATCTCGAATCCTCCATCGGAAGAGAAACAAACGATCCAGGATTTCAGAGGGAGGGTGAAGGAGTATTGAATGTGTGGTTGGTGAGAAGTGTTAGTTTCTTCAACTTGAAGGCAGTGTAAGTGAATGAGTGAGTGAGTGATTGATTGGTGGCGGGTAATTATCGTTCCCGCCAAATCCTTCAACCGACAACAGCAACCAGCACCCACTGGTCTCTCTCACTATGATGTTTTTGAATGTGATTAAATTAATAATGTAACGGCTAATGTTAGTTAATAGGCTATTTGCAGAATAAAAGTGCGGCTGATCTTCAAAATTTGCAATCCTAAAAATGCCTCTTAAATTAGCTTATTTTTTGAGAATCGCTGAGAGGGTGTTTGGATGTAACTTATTTAGTAGTTTATAACTTGAGATTATGATTTTTTTTGAAATGTGCTTGGATGAGTGACTTAAAAATACAGTTTACATCTAATCACGTTTTCGAGAAAAATTATTTTTAAAGATAATTTTAAAAAAATAATTTATAGCTTATAGTTTATAAACCAATTAACCAAACTATCCTCTAAAAAACTTTGTTCATCATCAGGCTAATTATATATATATATATATATTGTTTCCTGCAAGCACAAGCACAAACAAACCAAGTATAACTTCTATCCTTCAATCTTTACTTAGCAAGCCAAACGTGAACATTAAGCAACATTAGAGCTTATCTTCTGTAAATCAATTAGTTGGTGGGCTTGCAGGACTACGATTTAGAAAGTTTTTGATAAATTTTATGTGATTTGAAGGGTCATCTCATCAATAACTTGGAGGCTCCCAAATCAAGCGACTCTAAACCAGTAAAGGATTTAGCTAGTAGGCCATATAATTGATGGGTGATCCAACATCATCAACACCCACTTGTTTTGTGTTACAAGAAACCATAACAACTCAAAACCAAGAAACAGATCAGGAATCTGGATAGAACTTCCCATATCTTTCTCTGCTTGCCAGCCATTGGATCATAGAACAAAGTTTTGAAGTGAAGAAAACAGAATCATATTAGAGCATCTCATGGCTGCAAACATCAATAATTAGGGAACGGGGGCAAACTACAAGCATATAACGTATCATTCGGAAGAGTTCTTGAAGGTTTGGAAGCAAAAGAAATCTAATAGAAGCCAAAATCGTGGTTGGAGTAAAGCTGTTATTTTGTCAGACTAGCTCAGAAACGCCTCAAATTACCAACACCATAGAAACTCAATTGAAATGAATCCCAACGGGGACTTTTTATTACAAGTAATCAAACAATCCATAGCATCTTGATTTTCTGCAATGCAAATGTTTCAATCAAGAGAAACCAAAACTAAAGAAGCACGAAAACAGAAACAAAACAGAGAATGACATAATAACAGAGCTCACAAAACTCACTTTGCGATAGTTAAAATTAGGTGAGGTCTGAGACAAAACACATATTTTACACATGGCTATTTCCTCTATTGATCTTCACATTTGTCCTCTGATTGAGTACAGTGCTTAGCCTTAATACAGGAGGAAGAACAACAACATATATAATTTACAAACTCCCTATTTCTTTCAACACAATAACTGCAGCAACCTTTGTTTGGTGATGTGAAGCACAGTGATTAGTCTCTTGATGAATGCAAAGGCTTCTAATCACAAAGGGTGCCCCTTCACAGTGTATAGGCTGAATCCTTCAGTGGTTTCACAGGGTATTAGGACATGTTGAGCCCTTCCTTGACTGCAACCCTAGGTACTAAAAATTTCATTTCGGGTTATGTTATATAACTCAAAAATCAATACAGAATTCATCACGAGAATGATGTGATTGAACGAGAGCCATTTACTTCAATATGAAAACCCTACTATGATGGCTCTTAATAATAAAAAATGCCATTGTCATATCATTCTGGCAGAATTTTCTGTACAAATTTTATAAAATTTTTAGAAACCCACTTGTTTTCAATTGCACCTACCAGGTCTTCATAGAGCAATGTTGGTTTTCTCCATAATGAGCCTATTATGGAGACTTAGGCATCCTAAAAATATGTTCCTCACCACTATTCTCATCAACCTTAGTAACCCATTTGCTTTTACCAGTCCTCTTCCCAGAACCACCACCACCACCCTTAGCTCTAGAATGGCCTGCTCTGCTCTGATTTCTCTTCCCAAACTCATCACTCTTCCCAATCAGAGTGATCTCCATTCCTTTCCCAATAGGATGATTCATGGACCTGACTAATTGACCTTTATTCTCCATCCCTTTCACATGGCCTCCCAACCCTTTTCTCCCTTCCACCAAGTTGTCAGCCACCACCACTGATTTTTGAGGATTAACGTCTAGCATCTCTAGCAAATCCGTGTAATTCTCGGCTTTGCAATCTACAAGAGAGAAGTCTATGTTTTCGTAGTTTTGCAATAGCTCCGCTGGGTCTCCGGTTTTGAATTCAACCATGTCATTTAGGCCTGAATCTTGGATTACTTTCTGGGATTCGTTCAGCCTTGGCTCTGGAAGTATACAAACGAGCTTGCCTCCGGTTTGTCGAGCTGCTGCTGCTAAGGCTATTGTTGATGGGGAAGCTTTGGGCGTGACCTCTACTATGAGTTTTGCATTCATTCCTGCTGCTAAGGCTGATATGAATTCCTTGCTCTCTGGCTCTGCTGTTTTTCCTGAATTCTTTTGTTCTTCGTGATTACGGCACTGCAAAGAAATACAGGGGAAGCAGAGTTAGCTGCTAGATGAATTTGGAGAATTCTTGAAAGAAAGGCTGCAGCAATTTGAAGCAAGCTAAAACAATTGAACAAATTGCACAAGAATGTATATATATACATAGCTAAGTATTTTTTCTAGAAAATTTCCTAATTGTTCCAGAGCAACTAGACAGAGATTCTTTAATCAGAAAGAATTCGGTTCAGATGTAGGATACCTATCTAGAAGTTTTCGCAACTCAATTATAGATGATGGAATCATTAAAGATTTGGCCTTTTTGAACTCTGTACGTAACTCATTAGAGGCTCAAAAAACAAAGAGAAGATGTGTACGAACGAAATATCTAACAAAAAGAAGAAGGAAAAGGGTTGAATAGATAAACTTCCGAACATTTGGGGATCTCAGATGTGTCGATGGTGACTCACTTTTTCGATGAATTATGTCATCAAACAAAAAAAATCTCACTTATTAGATTCCGTTGTGAAAGACATAATTTTTTCTAAAGAATTCACCATGATATATCTCATCTATGCATAATATCGTGAAAAATGGATACTAATTTTTGACTACTACTTAGCATCGGCAATAGGTCTGTAAAAGTATATAAAAATATCAACTTTAGATGTTTGTACCTGTTGAAGTAAGGAACCATGGCATACATGTTTGGAATAGATTCCCAAAAAATATACATATATATATATATGTACGAGTCTCTTGACAACTCTACCATTCTATGCTGCCTCTTCTTACTGTTGTTTTCATTTTTACCCGTTGACACATATTTTCTATCAATCTCTCAACAGATTTGTGAAAGAACCTTTTACATCAGGTTCTTCACGTGTATCTTAAGTGCTATTTCTCTGTATATCTCTTCACAAACTCTGCCTGTAGCTTTTCTTTTTATCTTTTTCGTTCCGAAAACGTATCTGTATCTGAAGATGAGAAATTTTCTTATCTTCTCTACATTTTTTCATAGTTATTCGATAAACCTTTTGCCATATTTCTTTGGACAGCATATATAACTAGAAACTAGAACTATAAAACAGAAAAAAAAAAAAGAAAAGGAAATGTTTTCTTAATGAACGGAAGACCACGGTTGGAGCAATGAAAAATCAAAGCATCTATATTCTATGTATATACATACATATACGTAAGTGGGTAATGAGACCTGGGTTGTTTTGAATTGAGAGAACAATGAACCTCAATAAAAGCTTTTATGTATATTCAATTTCTAACAAAGCAAAGGAATATGTATGATATTGAGGAAAATCCAATCAATCATAATGCTCTCTTCTTTTGATCTTGTAAACAAGAAACCTATACACAATCTCTATTATATATATATATGCATGCATGCATGGTACGTGAAAGATTAAGGAATTGGAAAGGTGAAATGAGAAACATACCAGTTGAAGGGTATCGAGATAAGCACTTTTAGCAGAGTCTGGAGACCATTCCATCGAACCCATCCTAAGATTGTAACCTTAATAAGAATGGAGCTTAATTGAAACTAGAAACTATATATGGGTTTGGCAAAACAAAGGACGAGAATGATGAGAGAGAATAATTGTCCCTCGCCACGTCTTTGTTTTTTTTTTTGTGTAGAGTAGTTGTCTCTATCCTCTTCGATCTATTTCTTTTTGAGTTGTGAGACAAATGAGGACCTTCACAATCTCTTTGTATAGATTGGGTGGTGGTGATGACAGTGTACAAACCGTGGCCAAATACACCGGAAACCAACTTCTCAATATGGCAAATGCCATTTTGACCTTCCAAGTTTCAAAATTTATCTTTGTTCTCGTTGCTGGATTTGGATCCCCTATGTTTCATAGTTGCAATGAAAATCTCCAATTCATTCATGAATGGACCAAATCAGGCAATTACCAAAATGACGTCATTTTATATTCACATTTATTTTCTTATATTGAGTTAGCACTATTTAATGTCTTTATTTTTAAAGTTTAATTTTGATGCACTGTCAGTGTAAAATTTCTTTACATAAACATGTATTAAAATATGACATGTGTCCATAGACATTACATATTTATGTTGTACTTAAATTCTAAATGACGCGTGTCACATTTTTAATGTATACTTGTGTAAAAAAAATTTATGCTGAGAGTGCATAAAAATTAAACTCTTATTTTTATTCCAAAATAATGTGTCAACTCTTAATTAACGGAATCTAAATCTCAGCCCATTCTAAAGGAGTGTTTGGGTACTTAGTTTATAAGTCCTAAGCTATAAACTATTAACTACTTTTAAAAAACTACTTTTAAAAATAATTTTTTTTTAAAATGTAATTAGATAGAAGATACTTTTTTTAAACCACTCACCCAATTAGATTTTTAAAAAGTCATAAGTATAAGTTACAAACTACTAAATAACTTACTTCCAAACCCTGATTATAATTGCCACATCGTTCTTTGATATCATTTCTTATGTATGGGATTACGGTTCTCTCCGTTGCGTGGATGAATGGATCCACAAAAAGTTGACACGTTGCCAAATGCTTAATAGAGAAGATGAGACCACATCAACTGAAATCAATCTCTTGGCTAAATTGGCCGCCTCACCTTACTCTTTTATTTCCTATTTTAAATCACGCGTCGAACTCACTAATAATGGAATGGAGCTATCTGTTCCATCCATGGAGAGTATCCGAATCCGTGTTTATGAAGCATTTATTTTGATTTATATTGACCATATTTGACCTCAAAATCTGGAGGTAAATCGTTGGTTAAATATCGTGGGCTGTTTAATAACAGGAGAGAGAGAGAGAGAGAGAGAGAAAACCAGTTAAACAGATAATTAGTTGTAAAATCTTTTTATGATAGTACTATTATGTACTGGAATCAAGTTTTTTTTTTTCGGTTATTTTCTTCTTTAACTTGATTGCCTCTTTTGAGAGAGTGTTTTGCCAAAATAATACTCTCTCTGAAAATAATTTCTAAACTAATATTATTAATGCCACCTATATTGCTTTGGTGGGAGGTTTTACATGTTAGAATTTGATAATAAAGAAATTAATAAAAATGAATATATTATCTGATATCATGCAATGGAAACGTTATACAATCAAAGACTTGCCAAAAAAATTGCTTGGTCAAAGGAAGAGAAAATAAGAAATCAAAAGAACCCTAATTGAGGAAGTGATGATCTCTATATCACGATAAAAGTCGCAAAAGACATTTGTTAGGAAGTCATGTGTTATTTCGCTGCCGATTGATTAAGCCAAGAGTCTTTCGGCTGAACCATCCACCAACCTTTTCACAAACGTACCACTAAAGAAGGATTTTGAGAAGCACTTTCAAAGTTTGCTCAAGTTATGAATGTTAGAGTAGTGACTGATGGTGTATTTAGTTATTCCAAGGGGTTTGGTTTCATATGGTATGCCAATGTAGAAGAAGCTGCAACATATAAAGGGCATGGATGGCAAGTTCTTAGGTGCTTGGATTGTATTAAAGAAATATGTAAGAGCAAGACTGATATCACTATCTCCTACATATGGTCGTCAATAAATTATTAGTTGAAGCAACTGCTCATATTTAATATTATCACATTCATTTGGACAGCAATGGCATTTAGGTCTTGAAAACTCAGTTCTCTATTTTCCATGGAGATGATTAGTCTTCTATGAAATAGAACAGAATGAATTGAGAAATATATGAAATGAAATTACTAGAAACTTATTTTTATCTTTTCATTTTTTTATTTTGCGGAATGGACATATGCAAACATTCAAGAAACAAAAAGTTGAATAGTTAATTGAGAGATTGCCCATTCAACTTTTGATCTTAAGAAGAGAGAGAGAGAGAAAGAGAGAGAGATATAAAATTCTTACCTTATTTTGTATTTTTAATCTTTTATTTCTCGTTTTTTTTTTAATTCAAAGAGTGTCATCATGTCAATTTTAACTCTATTTATACATTATAGGTCGCACTAATAAAATTAGTTTGAGAATTATTTTTGAAAAAGTGTTAAATTGAAAATTATTTTCAGAGAGCATTATTTTGGCAAAAGACTCCTTTTGAGGTCAAAGACTTGGCAACTCTTTGAGCTTTGGCCGCGAGAGATATATTTTTCATGAATTTTTTAATTATGATACGTATAACATATATATCTTTGATTAGACCGAGCGTGGAATTAGTGTGTATAAGTTGGCTTCAACACTCGCACGACCAAATTGTTTTGTCGAGATTACGTATTGTGAATTTTAAATTGAAGACCTGAGTATAAAATATTTTACTGTTATGTGAGTAGCTAATCTTGAATTAAATCTTTGAATTAATGCATGTCAAATTTAAACCCGCATGTGCGACATTGGTGCTTTCATAGAGCATGATGGATCATTCTCTACCCAAAATCCCATGAGAGAGAGAGAGAGAGAGAGAGTTGAATCTTGCCCATTCTTTGGCTAATGGAAACATTGGAGAGCAAATTATATACTTCTGACACAAAAAAAAAATGAAAGAAAAAAGAAAGAACTAGGGATCGTTGATGATATATATTTATATTCAGTATCCTTGTGATACCAATGATATGCATTCAGAAATGGCAGAGAAAATGCCATGATAAAGTCTCCTAAAGCTTCCCTAAGAACAGAATATATATATACATACATATATATAAGCTGGTGAACAACAACTACTTCCTCTAAATCAAACAGGGGTAGCAGAGAAATCATCTACTATGACAAGGGCATGAATATAATATCCCTCTAGCCCATTATCTCTCCCCAACTTCAATGTTAAGCTTCTGAAACTCGTGAAGGTGATAGTAACGCCATTCATGGAGGATCATCAACAAAGCTTCATCTACCATTAATTATATTCTGACCAAAAGGGTGTTCACCTATATAATTCCCCGGCGGATCATACGAACAGACAGCAAAAATGTCACCACTATCGCATTGGACCCGAGCACAGCCCAATCGCAGGCTCTCCCGCCACACCACCTGCGTATAATGGCCGCACATATTTCCAGGCTCGCAGTTATTAGCTCTGCGATTGTAATACCTGTGTTCCCTCACCCATAACCTGACCACATCGGCCGGCGTCCACAGATTTCCGGAACCCCAGAAGATGTTTTCGCCGTACGGGCCGTGGGAGTGGACCAGGTCGCAATCGGCGGCGCGCCGTCGAGCGTACCGCCGGGCGTAGGGAGCCAAGTTGGCGTCCCAGACGAACAAGGGCTCGCCGAAGTGGAGGCGGACCTTGTTGTGAGCCGCCAAGAATTCTTGCTTCTCCGCCGCGGCTGGGGTCATTTGAGGCTTGAGAGCATGATCACTTGCGTTTTGTACGACGGCGTTTTGGGGAGGAGCGCGTGGTGTGGGTGGATTGATGTTCAATGGCTGTTGCTCCTCCTGTTGCTGCTGGCCGAGTATGGAAGAGGTCGAGATTGAGAAGAGATGACAGGAGAAGACGACGGCTATGAGGATTCGAGGTTGTGAATTGGGAGAGTTCATTGTTGTCCTTTTTCCTGCATTTGGGTTTTCTGGAGAGTAGTGAGAGAAAGAGGGGGAGGGGAGTGGTTCGAGGTTCAAGTTCCACATTAAGTCTCTCAGGGGACGAAATTGTGGGACTACCACAAAATCCTGAGAGTGTTCTCTATCTCAGTTTGCAAAATATAGTAAATACACAAGAAAAAAGTAGTAACTATATTACAAACGTTAGGTTTTGAACCATCAAGGTGACTCAGTGGTCGGTGCGGTTCCTATTCCGCATGCGGTTTACAATTTGATATCTTTTCAGTCTCCTTCTTTGGCCAACCAGCACTATTAGAAACCGACTTGCCTTATTCGATAGGTATGAAGTGATACTAATTGAAATATGATCAAGTTTAAAGCAAGTTACAATAATTTGGAGTCATTAGAGCGGGATGAAAATGGGGTAAGAATCTCCTAACCTAAACTTGACACGTTGCCATTCCTAATCACCATTTTACACAAGCATGAGGTTTACTTAGTTAATTCATATGAACAGTGACTCTACCCAAACTCTATAAAATAGTTTGTCAAATGCTTGGACATTATTAAAGAAAAAAACATTAGACTTTGCAATTTGCGTCTTACACTGTAAGAAGACAAGAGAACGGTTTTGGGCCTACTGAAGACAATTGCTTTGTTAGAAAAATCTCAAAAGAAGAAGAGGGGAAGGGATTTTTCATTGTTCCTAGAAATATCAAAAGGGGTTGTAGCTCATATGGTAGAGCGCTCGCTTCGCATGCGAGAGGCACGGGGTTCGATTCCCCGCAGCTCCATCATCCTTGTTCTGATGCTTTTCCTTTGACTTTTAAGATTGCGTGGTTGATTATACAAGAACAACATAGGCAGGACTTTCGCTCTTATTTGTATGACTTTTAAGATTGTGTGGTTGGATTTGTATGTATGATAAGAGTATGAAGTCTTTTGCATTGTCATCTCATTATTTTTTTCGCGCTTCATGCAGTGGCAATGATAGCTCAAGTTTACTGATGTTCTTTTGGTGACTAACTGAGCCCAAAACAAGAGCAAGCAGCAAAGAGTGCAGTGCAGGCCTGCAAAAGTAATTGGATGGAAATGTACATGATTGTGCAGGAATACGTCTAGCTGGGATTATTAGGCATAGAAAACTGTCACCAAACCTGTACATATTTTCTGTTATAAAAGTAAAAAATATAAAGCGGAGAAAACAAATTAACACAAAGTATATATAGTAAATAGTTCTTCAGGAACTATCAAATATTTATCATATTTTGTTCTTCTGAAATATTTAGAGATTGATCTTCTGGACCACTCAAAGCTTTATTGCTAATACAAAATAACAATACAACATGATATTTGCAACTTACTTATACTGTTCTTTCTTCTATTTTCTCTCTTCGTTCTTCCTTTCTCTAATTTCTCTATTCTTTTTTTGTAGTTGTGCCTAAAATAATTCCAGGCATCACTATTTGAATGGAGACAGAGAGGCAAAGGAGGGCTGCGAAAAAAGAGATGGCAGCTAAAGTAGAGAAACAGCTAAAGCAAAGGTCATTCCTTACATCACACTCCTAAGTATCCCTATTTGAATGGAGACAAAGAGGCAAGGGGGCTGCAAAAAACGAAATGACAGCTAAAGCAGAGGTCATTCCGTACGTCACATTTTCTACATTGTACGATGGTTTTTATGCATTTCTGACCTCACAAACCAATCAAAAGAAAACATTTTCCCAAAACACCTGGCAAACAAGATTAGGGTTAAAAACAACTAATATTGCTTTCAAAACTTGGGTAGTTCCTCAAATGAAAATTTTCATCAAACACAACTAAATCCCGAACAATTCAACAGACAACCAAAGGAATCCCATAATGTATGGTCAACAGAACTGGTGAAAAGCTCTGAAAAATTAGACAACTTGGTGACTCATTAAACAAAAGTTCTGTGCTTGCCCAGGTAAAACTCTTTACCATGATTAAATGGTCGCTATGTGACAAGCTCAAAATCAAGGATAAAAGACAAGCAACCAACATTCGGAATCACAAGCAATCACCTACAGAGCTCCAGCTATTTAAATGATGGGCTGAGCGAAAGCAAGTGGGAAGAAGTAGCAAAAACAAAAACAAAACCAAAAGAAATAAAATTATATTTGAGAACCCTCAATTGGCACCTTGGTCGCATTTGTATGAATGCATTCTAGCAAAGGAGTGCCCAATAATGAAAATTTGGTTCCAAATGTGTAATGGAGATAACACCGCGGATACAATAGAGCTCATCTTATCAATCTTTTCGAATTGTACTAGAAAGATGAAGAAAATAAGCCATTGGCCTTTCCCAGTGTGTATAAAAAAAATTAGAAGTCATGAATAAAAGAATTGCAGCCCTCCTCCAGCTAACTTCTATTACAGATAGAAGAAAGGGGGCCCTCTACTTAGACCAGGCAACTGCATCGATCTCTGTTTGGGCAGATCTGTACAGCTCCAGTCTCTTCGCAATGTTGAGACGCCGCTGCATTATTGCTGGATCCTCATCCAATAATGTGCCCAACTGTTTTGCCTGCAAAACAATTTGGAAAGGCAAATAAGCAATCATTAGATGCTTTTTACACTTTTCCCCACAATGTTTGCGGGATTGGAGAAGAAATCCTCACCTCCTTTTTACCCAACTCAGCAAAGAAATGGTCAAGTAAGCTACGCTTGGCCTCACGCACTTGACAATAGACAACGGACTTTGGAATGGAGTTCCTCAAACTCCCACAAACCATGTTGACATAAGACAAGACAGTTATTCCTGTTTATGAGGTATACACAAACTTAATTAGAATTTAACCGATTAAAGCAGCACAACCTGCTGTTAAGGTGATTAGTTCAATCCAATTCAAATCTTTTCCAAAAGCTAGGTCCTTTTGGTGTGGGTGTGTATTTCCATATGATCAAAAGAAGAAAAAAAGACATGTACGTCAAACTATTGGGAATAAGTACTGCTTGCCACTTGCCAATTCGTCTAAGGTACGTGTCGTTGTATCTATCAAATATTGAATGTGTTGGATTTCCACCCTTCTCAACATCTTGAGGAAGCTTCCGGAAGAAATCAACTGTCAGGTAACTATACTCCATTTCTACTAACTGTAGAGTTGCTTTTTTGCTTTCTTCCTTCATCCTGTCCAATGACTCACAGGCTGCATTTCCAACCTCCACTCTAAGAGTGGGATACTGCTTTAGCTCCTGCATAATTCAAAACATTTCAGATTTCTTTTCTTTCTTTTTTATGTGATAAGTATATAATACAAAATATTTCATAGAATGAGATGAATGAAACTCTTTCTGCATTCTCCCTCCATCAAGTTTGTTATTATTTTCGGTAACACTGGATGACTATTCAGCAACATCTAGAAAGCTAAATACACAAGTGCCAAAACCTCATCCTATCCCCATAGGATATTACCGTGTATAACAAAATCAAATCCAGAAACACAATACAATGGAAAAGGTTTAAGGGCTTGCCATAGTCTCGCTGATTGACTTGTGAACCAGTTCCTTCAGAATGGCATGAACCTGTAATCATCGTGAACAAAATATCAAGAAAAATAATTCGCAAACTCATATTGAGTATACAAAGTACAAATATACCAATATGGAAATGAAAATTGTTAAATAAATACAAAATCCATGTCCATCACATACTATTCCTCGACACTGTCTTACAAGAAATTTAACAAATGTTATGCCTCTAAATGGTTTAAAAATAGTGTTTTCTTCAGTGATGTTATACAGTGACATAGAGAATGCACAAACGAGTAAACTGTAGAAAGCAATTACAAGGGACATTTGCTTCCAAAAATAGAATTCAAGGAGGAGATAGAAATTCATTGAAACACAACTCCTTCAAATCGAAGTAACTAATGGGCTCCTGTGATTTGCTCAATGGGAACTACTGAAAGCATCTTGATGTGCACAGATGCTTAATGAGAGAGAGAGAGAGAGAGAGAGAGAGAGAGAGGTAATATCCATTCACAACCTCTTCCAGTTTTACCACAAGGTCAGAAAGATTAACTGCACACACAACCACTTTAGCAGAATGTGATTTTCTTTTATTATTGCTTTCAGCAGGGAATGTTTGGAAAAGTAAACTCATAAACATATGGCAAAAATTAAAATTTTTGAATAATGCAATGACTGCAAAAATATAGAAAACAAGAATAAAGGAATGACACCCAAAAAAGAAAGAGAAAATACCAATAGCAATGTATAACAAAACATGGTACACTAATATAAGTGCACGAATTGTTGGTGTAAATAACAAGTAATTTTGGATACATACCGCATCAACAGCTGCCTCAGCAGGGCCTTTAATGGTAACTAGTGAAGATTCAATGAGACGGCGGTATCCTTGTTCAGGAGCTATTAAATGAGGTTGATATCCATCGGCTTCAGTAATTAGCTTTCGCACATTGTCCATTGACAGATGCTTGTCAAATTGCAACCTTTTTAAAGCAGCAGGAAGTTGATTATCAAATACGTTATAGACTTTATCACCACCTGGGCGTCTGCAGAAATGAATGACCATTGTAAACACACGTGAGTTCACAAACTAACATTACAAACATAAATAGTAATGCACAATAATGAATAGAACTACTTTAGTGTGCATACATGCCATCAAGATGTTCTTTGAATATTCCATCAAAAACACGGCAGATTTCCATAATCATGTAGAGTTTGCCCTGCGTAAGTGAGGGAGAGAATATATTAAATTCATCACAGCAAGTGTAGCTTAGGAACAAGAATGAAGAATCTTAAAACTCTAGATGCCAGCAATGGAAAGTCAGAAAATTCGGCCTGCTAGCTGGGCCATAAACTCTATACAAAGATGGAAGGACCCAATATCCTAGCTGGTAGACGAGCCACTTACTTCAATAAGTGTATTGTGAGTCTCACCATAGTACATTTAGCCAATGGAAAACTAAATTATAAAGAAAAGATGTATAAACCAGTCCTTACTCCTGCATCAGTGGCAACGGGCTTCCCAAGACGGCTCAACTCTGTTTCTAGATCAATTATTGTTTTGCTAATGAGAGACTGAAGGCCTGGGATTCGAGACTTGATAACTTGTTCCAAATGCTGAATTTATCCATATAGAGTGTCACATACGTAAAATTGCCGCAATTAGTATAAGTAGTATGAAAAAACTATCAACAATTAGCAAAAACAAATGACTTCAAACCTCTCTCTACTTGGAAGAAATATAGCATCTAAAACACTAATTTATGTACAAAATGTATTAAAAAACCTAGAAGGAAAGAAAAAACGATAAATGACACTCATACTTTGGACATTGTCTTTCCCAAATGCTCAGAACCCATCCTGGAAGCAAGATGTTTGTACTCTGGGGTATTGGCAAAGTACTCTCGCTCCCTACGCCGAGCAGCAATCATATCAATGTTTTTGTTAATGTCAGCTTGAGATCGGTTAACGACACCAATCCAAGGAAACTGTAGCTTATATGATCTTCCTTCCAGCATCTGAAAATCACATAAATTAGTCATGTTCTTTCCTGAATTACAATCCAAATCTGACAAAAAAGTCTCCACATTTAATTACATGAATTTTGTATGCAACTAAAGCCTCCTTTTTGTCAAAGCTAATTTACAAATAAGAATATTGATGTATATGAACTAACGGAGAATATTGTCCCATTTAGGGACGGATAAAATAGCACATCAAGAAAGTGAGAAAAAAAAATGCAACAACTATATTACCATAATACTCTATTACCCTAGTGATTTACATTTTTGGAACGGCGTTCTGAAACATGGTACTCTAGTGTTCCAAACGCTGAAATTAGCGATCCAATGCGGATCCCAAACTTTTTTTCTATTTATTTCTTTAAAAGTCACCTAACGAGAAAAAAAAATCCAATATAATGATCCAAAATATAGGGAGAATAGAATTTCGGCATAACAATATGCAAAAAAAGGGCCATAATACTCCTAGAATGTGTTTTTAGATGATTAACTTTAAAAAATAGATTATATTTTATTAAATGTCTAATTGTTAAAGAAAATTGTTCTAGACGTACCTTAATTCTAATAGTATAATTTATACAAGTCTACCCCTACCATACCATATTTTAGAACATGTGGCGTACCAAGTTCCGCTTTCCCATTCCATGTACCTGAACCATCTCTGTTCTAGCCTTCTAGGTAACATAGTGCAAAACATACAGGAGCAGGGAACTCTCTTTTTAGCTAATGCAAACATATGGTAGGTACTAAAGTCTTAGGTAATATGTCATAAAGAAACAGTAACAGTATTTTGGAACCTTCTGTTATCAAACGTATAAAAAATGCATTCACTGCCTTCAAGGCATAAAAATGGTGGAAATTAAGCACCTGACTACAGCACGAAGATCTTATCCACAAGACATGAACTGATATGTACGACTACAGAGCAAGAAGAAAGGACGAGAGAAAAGAAAAATATGGGCAAGTGTTCCTCATGTTTTTACTTTTCAAGCACAAGGTTTAGTCCAAAGTGCTCAAAGCTATGCTACTTGAAATTGACATGTTATCTACTGATACAACACTGCAGCTTCAAAACAAAATAAATTTAAGACATTTAACTGTTAATGAAATGTTCACTGCAAAAGCCACTATTTTCAAGGTCAAACTACAGAAGGCCTAATTTTTCTAAGTGAGGCTTTCAAGGGCCTAAGAATCCTCTTCCAAAAGCCTTTTGGCAGTTTGTCTATTGATTTTTTCTGCTCAAGAAATCATGGGTTGATTGGCATTTCTCTCTCAAAAGAAAAATAAGTAAATTTGGTAAAAAGTAGATCATTTGAGCTTTTCATCAATCAGTCCATTAGTTTACATGTCGAGTATATACAATGATGCTGAATGAACTGGAATAGAAAAAATTTAGTCACTAACAACTACAATGACAAAATAAAGTGAAGAACATGAATACGGGAATGAAGAGAAAAAAAAAATTACCAGCAGGGGGGGTTGGGGGGTTCACCTTGCTGCTGCCTAATTTTGTCTTTTTTACTAAGAGGATATTACCAAAAAGAAAAAACTAAATAAAGAATCAATATGTTGACCTTCACATTACAATGTATATAATTTTACGATGCATAGCTAAAAGACCTAATATCAAGCCTCTTAATTATAGGTACTAGGGAATTCTTCCACAAATGGGCAAATAGAGGAGGAGGGGTGGGGGTGGGAAGCAATTAAAATTAACTAAACATAGTGAAACTAATCCAATCCAAATTTTAGATGTTTAAGATATGCAAATAGAATAAAACCCCTTGAAAGAAACCATAACCAAACAGCCTGCACTAATAAAAACCAAACAAAATATTATTCAATCCTTAGACAACTGTAGAAATTTGATCACCCCTCATAAACTTCAAGATGACCAAACAAGATAAATAATGTAAAGCTTGATCACATGACCAAGTAATAAATTATAAATCAAACTCATCCAAAATATCCTTCACATTCTCATCGTTGTTTGTGCACTTTTGAGGGAAAAAATTAAAGAGAACATAAATAAAACATATCTATTACTATATACTAAAAGTAGCAGGATTATGGATATAAATATACAATTGAATCCCAAGTTCGAACAAATTCTGACCTACAACACAGAATGTTTTCAAATCAATCTGTTTATGCAATCCAAAACAAAACTTACATCAACTGCATCTGTACCCTTGTCCATAAGATCGATCTTTGTTAAAACTCCAAATGTCCTCTCACCTGAAAATATGACAACCACAGAAACTGAAAATCAGAATGTGCTGCAGAGGCAAGGCGTGAAGAAGTGAAGAACAATATAACCATCATATTTTTCCAATATGTGAAAAACAGAGGGTCTAAAAAATTCTCAATCTCGAGAGTGATAAGAAAAATTGGTCCTTACCATGTCCACCCTCCCACCCCTCTTCTATCTCAAAAAAGGTTAATGTATTTGATGTATCAAAATACAAACACACTCAAATATATTAGACAAAAATACTAGACAGTTTTCCCAAACAGAAAAGATTGAACTTCAGATTGGGGGTTTTGGGTATTTGTGTGTGGGGCTGCAGTGGCGTTTAGGTGGCTGTTAGGTGGAGATGGATACTGAAGCTTAAGTCCTGTCCAAAAGATATATATGGACAAGCAACCTTGTAGCATTTTAGGCAGGCAAGCATGAATTTGCTCACGAGCACGCACATCACACATGCAAATGCAATTAACGAATTTTGCAGTACACAGCAAAAACTGTTCAAAAAATATACCCTGAACAAAACTAAGATAATAAAGCAGCAGTAGAAATTCTATATTTCGTTGACTTCAACAATCTCTCAATGACTATTTGCTCTATTGATTGAACTTGCTTAATTATTTGTCTTACTTTCTTGTTGATGATAAGTCAATTTCTACATAGAATACAAGAGCACCACCTTGAGCATACTCTCAATATACATATCTTAAGTAATGTCTAGTAACAACATTCACTCCCATATACGTGTAACAAGTGGCAACAGATACCTCCGGAACTAATTTCTAATGCACCTACTGATTGTTTAATTTTACTTCTCTCTATCAACCTGTTATAGCAAGTCATCTGCCCCTAAGCAAAATCAATCTAACTAGGTAGTCCATAAAATGGCAGAAATTGCATCAGATGAGAAATCTTACCTTTGGGATCTACTTCACGAGAAATCTTAATTGCATCAGATGTAGCAAGATCTTGATTGGCAGGAGAAACTGCGAGAATGATACAGTTGGGCTGCAATGTAAGAGACAAAGATAGACCAATAAAAATGTCATCTCAACAAAGTTCATTCCAAGCATCATGAACAATTGAGAAGGAAGCATGTAGAGAACAAGGAATAACTGCATGATACCATATACTCTATCAAGGATGCACACCCAGTTCTTCAAATAACAAGATCATAAATGGTAATTTTTAAATTATTACATCTAATCTTAAACTTCACTGAAGTTCCCTTATAGAGTACAAATGTTTCACAAAATGTGCTGAAGATGCTCAATGGAAACAAAAGAATATTTTCATTCACTTAGATTTAATCCTCATAAGCAAACAAAATCAGAATTTGAAAAGTAATTACCTTCTCAATAAAGGCCCGAACCATATTCTCAATGTCCTGCACAATGCTATCAGACTGACCCTCTACAATGAGCCAATTAATCAGCATCTTATTTTCAATTGAAAACAGAAAGAAAAAAAAGAAAAACCAACAGTACAACGAGACTAAGGAAACCAATGTAAAGCTATCCCAAATTGGCTTTTGTAAATAAAAAAAAGTTGAGAGTTGCTTTCTCACCAACAGCAACTTTCGTAAGTCCAGGAAGATCAACTAGTGTCAGGTTCACAACTGCAAAGCCAAACAATCATATTAATGAGATGAAATAACTCCAATCTACATCTAGCAATAACTAGATATTCCAAGTTGAATTCCATATTATCTGCCCGGGGCCAAGAGATAAGGGGAAGGGAGAGCAAGGCAGAAAGGAGGTTTTCAAGTATACATTGCACTTTGGCTTGGCAACCATGAACTTAGAGATAATATCTAGTAATGGCAAATAATTTTTTGTTAGTGAAGCATAGCAACCATCAATAACCAACTCTTGTGGTTCCAATGTGTGCATAAAAAAAGGGCTGCTAATAGCACTACGCCAATAAATAACTGGAAAAACTAAGACATTTATTTCTCATCAGGTCTTGAAGTCATGTATTTCTTTTCCATCATCTCTGTCTTGCCGATGATCCATCTCAAAATCATTTTTAACTACCCTTGATATAAGGACATAATTTTTCTTAGCTGACCAGCTTTCTTTACAATAAACCCCTCTTGAGTTTAACATATATTCATAGATCAAATGATCCTAACTTTGGTGCTCCAACCATAGTTTTAAAATATAAAATAACACCCTCGTCAATCGCCCCCCCAATAATAAATGATCCACTTTAATGCAAATGATCACTCTTGGGTTTTCCCAATCCACCAGTCCTTCATTATTACCTCATTTCTACTGGATTCACCATTCAAAGTCTAGTTCTTTGTTTTAATCCTATATCCTAGTCCTACCTATCTTAAAGCCTCGGCCAGACCTCTAATATTATCTCCTTACTTTGCTAAGTATTTACCCTATTTCTAATCTTCCCAACTACATAATCAACAAATAGCATACACCAGGAAACCTATCCATGAGACACCTAATCAGTTCAATGATTACAGGGGAAAAACAGAAGCTACCATCTATGCTTGATATAACCCTAACCCAACTGGACATTCACCCGCCTCTCTTCTACTTTGTTCTCACCACTCACACCAACTACAGCTCATACATATATGTCCTTTGAAATTAACATATCAACTTGGTACTCCTTTTTTCCAATCTCAACATGTTACTTACCTAGAACCTATGTTACATGGACTCTTCCAATTGTGTATTAAGTACCTGTGTAGAAGCTCAACACTTAGGTAAGAGTATGGGATACGCGTCTGACATGTGGAATTGGACATTCACCCAGCA
Source organism: Euryodendron excelsum (assembly GCA_033060915.1). Taxonomy (NCBI): domain Eukaryota; kingdom Viridiplantae; phylum Streptophyta; class Magnoliopsida; order Ericales; family Pentaphylacaceae; genus Euryodendron; species Euryodendron excelsum. The sequence continues at coordinate 1,477,866 of CM065379.1, read as the reverse complement.
TGTATGTCTACGAATTTGAGTTTACTATATAGCTATGGATAATGATATACAACTAAAAAATTCATATAGGTAATACCTAATAATTTGTCGAGATTAACATGGGTACTAGATGTCAACGTGAACACAAAGCATTCGCCACTTTAGTACCCAAAGTTTGTATATGAGAAATAATTATTTGTTTTATGCTCAGTAAGGTATAATTCTATTTAAGCAAAAATGGGAACTTCCCCAAAGATCACACACACACTAAATAGTTATTAGTTACCTTCATGTGGCACACCCCTAATCAATAGAAAAAACAAAACAATCAAATAAGACTAAACAAAAATCAGTCCTAACAAATATACTCCGAAAGTCTAGGGATATAGCCCAATGGTGAGTCGTTGACATATTGCCAACACACCAATTGTCACATTGTTCTCTATAGTTCTAAATTACACGTGTCTTTTTGTGCAACACTTGATCTTTTCATATATTGTGTTTACAAATAATCCTTCTCTAAAATAGTGTCCCTTGCTTTTATTGAACTTTAGGCAAAACTTGAAGTCAAAATCTGTCATTGTATGTGTTAGTTTGGGTAAGGAGGAATCCATAAAGAACCTTGAGAACTTAATAATAATAAGCGTTGACTATAAGTGTGATGAAATATAATATGAAGGCTAACAAGTAGAAAACATAGCATGAGGGTTACATACTACAAGTAAAATGCCTAATAACATAGCATAAGGGTTACGTATTGCCAGTAAGATATCCTTTCCTTTTATTCAACAACAATAAGAGCAAGCAGGGAGTGAATTAGACAAGGGATCCAAGTATAAGTCCAAAAAAAAAAAAAAGACGCAATACGATGGTCTTTACTCAATGAACCGAAGAGAAACAATTAGGCTTCAAAAAAATAGGACGTAAAGAGCTACATTACTTTTTTAGAAAAGGCTAACTTTCTACACTTCTAATCACCCATAAATATGTGTCAACAACAACACCTAACTCTGTTTTGGTAAAGAAATCTCCTCCAAAATATCAAGGATTACACTCAAGCGAAAACCTTGCTAGATTTGCCACGTGCCACTATACTTAAAACTCCTCCATGTGGTTCCTGATATAAACTGCTTCCAAAAGTAAGCATCCTCCTTTCCAAAATTTGTCTTCCTGGACAACTTAACGTACTAAGCACAAGTTCAAGTCTCTAATTTCCTTCCACTTGTCCAATTAGGGTGCGCAAATCTTTCTCCCTCTCTTTTTTTGCTTGATTGAAGGCACAAACAATTATGTCTCATAAGAGTAATCCCGTTCCTTGCTTCGTTTAGCTTCCTTTCTAGTGCACATACACATCACGAACACAAAAATCTACCAAGGTCCATGAGGATTCTCTTTGCACTAGTTGCAATTTAGACTTAACATTCCACCAATGTTCTTTAGATGAGAAAACATTACCTTATGCCATGTTTGGTTCAAGGGGAAGTGAAGGGAAGTGCATTACTTCCTTTGTTAATGGGACGAATTTGGAGGGATGGTCGAACCCCTCTAAGTCTATCCTCACTTTTTTGTTCACGTCCAAAAATGGGACTTTTGGAGGCAGAGTTAGTGATTAACAATTTTGGTCCCGCAATATCGGTCCCACTTATAATAAAAAATTATTCCAATTATACCCACTTCTATTTACATAAGTATGTAATATTCCTACCTTCCCTTCCCTTCCTTTCCCTTCTATTCCAAACAATGTTACTTCCTTTCCTTCGCTTTTTCCTCCCTTTATTATCCAAACAAAAGGAAGGGCAACCTTCCCTTCTCTTTCTTTCCCATACCCTCCTACCTACACTTCCTTTCCCTTCCCCTTCACTTCCACAAAGCAATAATCTTTGTTTTTTGTTTTTTTGATAAGTAACTCTTTGATATTTGCACGAACTTCTATGAGGCATCAAATGCCTTTTAATATATCACCGCTCCAAAACCAATTTTGTTTGGATTAACTTCTTTAGTTACCCTTTAGATTCTACAAGAACCTCTTTTTTAAGTACTTGTACTATTAACCATGTACTTGCACGTGGCACGGGCTTATGCATCAATGTTGGATTTCCTTCTTTTGTCATTTTTCATTAAACAATATTTTTTATCCACTCAATTTGCACCGTTTAACTACTGTTTGATCCACTCTCCTAATAATTGTATGCATCGTCTTCTAGAACATGTTTTTGTTTTAAGAAGACATAGATATTACATATTCCCAAAAGTGTTCCACTCTTAAAAATTCGTACCACCAATAACTGTTTTGCATGTAAAATCATTTTAATAGTCTTAAAGAACAAGAGATTAGTGGGAAGGGTAACAACTCTAAAAGGTCGTACACAATAAACAAGGCTCCCTAGGAGAGGTAAGCCATGCCCACAATTTTTATTGAAAAGGCTAAACCCATGCCACAACTCTAGGGTGGATGAGCACTTGCCATCGTGTCAGGTCACGACTTCTAAGGGTAAGAACTCTCTAGATTATATATTAATAACTTAGTATTTTAAAACATTTTATAAGTGGAAAAAATAAGAGATTAGTGGGGAGGGTAAGAAAGCAAGACCCTCAATCCTATCTCACCATTTGGTGAATAAATACTGAGATAAATTGGAACACTTGAAATTTGTTTTGAGCGGCCTGTCTCTCGATCGGTCTCATCAGTGATCTCCTTCCTCACAGCAGCTGCACAATATACAACTAAGAGTTTAGCATCCAAGAAAAAACAGATAGAAAACTGAATATGAAATAACAGTTTAGATTTTCTTTTATAAATACGTAATAACAAGGAGAACTATGTCAAATAAATGCATAGCATTTCATCGGCACTCAAAATGGTCATAGATGAAGTAATAATCGACACTAGATTAGAATACATTTTAGTAGATCATGGCAAATATTTAACTGAGGGCTACCTAAAGAGTATAAAAATAATTATGACTGGGTGCCAAGTAGAAACCTTCAGAAAAAGATCATTTGCAAAAAGAAAGATACCGTAATCAGTGAATCTCTTTCTTGGGAGGTGCATGAATTCTGCATATTCCCTTCCTTCATCAATCCTATGAAGTTGTAGGACAAGAGGACGCCGGGTAACAATTCCTGCATATAATAGTTTCACATTATTTCTAGAGCTCATGGAAATTATATTTCGATGAGCATCTTAAGTTTACTATAGCAGATAATGATGTAACCTAAGAAGCATGGACACGGACATGACACAACACAGACATGCCGACTTGGTGATATTCAAAAAATGGAGGACACGACATGGCGTGGACACCGCAAAATTATATATTTTATGTATTTTTTTGTATATCATATATATAAATAATTTACTCAAAGATAATGAAAAAATGTAGAATAACACTAATTAAAATTAAAAATCATGTATTCTATAGCTTAAACATCAAATTATGTATAGAATTACATTGTTTTTATTTTATAATTGAATTTCAAATTATTTTCTTCAAACTTGCAACATGTTTCATATGTGTAAGTGATGGACACGCGTGTCCCCCAAGTGTCCAAAGCATGTCCGATTTTTAAAAAAAATTATAAAATTTTAGGACATGTTTGGACACGTGTCCAACACAAGTCGGGGTCATTTCTGATATGGACACGACACCTTCTTAGAAGTGTCCATGCTTCTTAGACTGTAACATTAAATATAAACTGTGAAAGCATTAATTACCAGATCCACGAGGTAAAAAGTCCTTCCCAACAATGCTCTCCAGCACTGAAGACTTCCCAGAACTCTGAAGGGATGATGAATGTATAATGTGTGAATGATGACTTAAAAGTGTCATCAATGAAAAAAAATGTAGTTTACAGACACTCAAGAATCAATTTGTTTGGTTCAAATTATAGATCAGCGGATCATTAGCAAGACACTTGGTAAATCAATGATCCATATGTATATTTTATATATGCCATAAGGATGTAAAGTTGTGATGTAGCAAACATACACGTTGGGTAGTAGCTACTGAGTCATTTATTATTAACTTGCTGGAAATGGGAGAAATGGACAGTGATACTTAAATACTAATTGAATTGATAAGTCGTTTCCAATGATATTCTTCCATATAATTGGAGCAAATAAAGTAACTAGTATAAACAAAAATTAAATAGCAAAATGTGTTTCATTCTAATGCTTTTTTCAAGTAAATTAAAGAGGCACTTTCTTATACAATAATAACCATATAAATTCGTAAAAAATAGCTTTAATGAGACATATCCACATAAATGCTAGGCATAGAGGAAGATGAAAATTAATGTGGGTTGAGATAGTGAGGAAATATATGTACTATGTGAGTAACTGAAAATATGATCTTAATGGAGCAAAATAGTGCAACAGGGTTCATGCAATCAACCCCAAATATTTGAGAGATGGATTGATAAATTCATTTGAGTGTAGAGCTTTAAGAATCAAAAGAATAATTGACGAAGCAATGGCAGAATAGATAATCAACCCACTGCCTTCAAGTGATTCATTGATTTTATCAATTTTAGAAGCAAAAAGAGTGGTAATATGAAAGACATTTAGCAAATAAAAGTCACAAATGGAATATCTAGTAATAGCTAAAACGAGTCCGTAAAAGTTAAATTGAGGTCGCTAATATCAACCAGCCATATGTGTAGCTGCCACTAATATCAACAAGCCATATGTCTGAAAAGTAACGCTCCTTCAATGTATTTTTGTATATATCCCACATACCGACATACGTCGAATATATTTTCATGTGTGATCATCCAACTTAAGAAGGATGAAAAACTAATACGACTCAAATACCCAAACTAGCAGAACTTGAAAAAAAATCTGAGTAATATCAGAACAGGAAAAATCAATATTCAGACATGCCTGCTGACATTTGAGTAATATATCAACAAAAATAAGAGTTGCAAGGAATCAAATAATCAATACGAAACTAAAAGAAATCCAGACAGTAAATTTTGAAAATAAAACTTTAGCCTCGGATTGGAGTTGAGATTAAATAAACTAAAAAATTAAAACTCATGAACTAATAAATTGATATTCAAAACAAGAAGCGATCTACGAAAACCATAAGAAGAAGAAGAAGAAGAAGGAAATCAGTAGGCAAAAGAGAGTTTCATCAGAGTTTCATCACACAAATTTCGAATCAATATAAAAGAACAGACTCAATGTGTGACTGGAAAATTGTTATTGCAATACAGGCAAAGATCTAAAGAATGAAACAGGAGAATCAAAATCATAGAGGAAGATTTGATGATCTGTGATCGGACCTGGCCACCTACGACGGCGATGGAAGGAAGGGCGTCCCAGAGAGTTGGCAATGCGCTCTCTTCGCCGTGATCACCTAACGCTGTGCACGCTCTCTGTAATTTGTTCACCAAAGCTATCAGGTTCTCCATTTCCGATGAAGGCCTAGCAGGTGAAAACGGTTTTCAGAACCTGGTGATCTCTCATTCGAGGCGCAACTAGAATCACAGAGATTCAACAATCTTGAAGAGAGAGAGAGAGAGTCTAAAGGGAAGGGAAAAAGAATAGGCCAACGAATGAACCGATATTGGAGCTTTCAAACCCAAAAATTTAAACCAAGAACTGCGTGCACGTCGGTGAGGTGAGTGACAGGCAGAGCGAGCGAACGAGTCACTAGTTTTGTATTTGAATTCTGTTTTGTCTTTTTCCTTTATTTTCTGAAAAGAAAAAGTAGATTTAAAATTGCGGAACAAATGTGTTTTGACCATTTTGGGTTTTCTCCGAGTTATTTTGTAAAATTTTAGGGCCTGTTTGGTTGTGGTTTCAGTTTCAGTTTTCTGTTTTTGTTTTCTGAAATTCGACGAAACCGTGTTTGGCAGATTGGTTCAGAAAACTGTTTCCGTCGAAACCGCGTTTGGTAAATTGGTTCCGGAACTTGTTTTCGGAAAATTTTTTAAAAAACAGTCCAGTTTCAGGAACCATTAAAAAGATATTTTCTGAGTTTTCGAAACCATTTTTATACGAAAATGAGAACGATATGAAAACGATAGTGTTTTCAATGGTCTCATTTTTTTGTTTCCGAGAACAAGAAAGACGAGTTGTTCTTAAATTTTTTTGTTCCGAGAACACGAAAAACGAAAACGGAACCGGAACCGAAACCGATTCCAAACAGGGCCGTACTGTTCTTGATTTTTTGGTTTTTTTTTTTTTGGGGGGGGGGGGGGGGGGGGGGGGGGGGGGGGGGGGGGGGGTTGTCTCGGTTGCTTTTCACTAACTTTTAAAAAAAAGTAGGTTTTTAAAAATTTAAAAACTAGGGTTCATTGCAAAATTCTATTATTGGAAATTGCTTTCTAGATTTTTAATTATTTTCATTTATGGCCTTTTGTGAAAATAATAAATTAGATAAAACGCCGTATTTTAAAAACTCTTCCAATTTTGATGCATACTTCTTGAATTGTGTTATGTTTTAATAATTATCACTTAGATTTAAACTACTTCCTACTAGAAAGCTCACCAATACAAGAAAAATATAAAACTAGGCACAAAATTTTCACCAATTTCAATTGGGGCCTGATTAGGCTTGTGCCAAAATTTGGGTCTAACCAAATTATGTTCTCTGAGCCTAGGTCCAGTCCACGACCCTAGAGGAGATATAGGAGTTTATTTCAAAATCAATGTTGTTTTAAAATTTAATTACCAAAATGAGGTACTTTTGAACTTATTGACCAAATTCATGTTGTTCAATAAGTTGTGACCATAGTTACCGGGAAACTTATTTTGAAGGGAAAATGCATTTTTTTGAAAATGTTCTGAAACATGAGGGAAAGCTTAGGAAACTTTAGGGATATTTAACGGAAACTCTTAAGAAACTTATGAGAAATAATTCAAAAACTTATATATTAAATTTTATACATTTTTTTCCTTAAGTTCTAACTAAATATTTATGAAATTATTTATGTAGGTTTTCTCTAAGTCTCCCAAAAGTCTTCATTAAGTTTCTTAAAGGTCTCCTTTGAGTTTTGTGAAAGTTTCAAAATAAGATTTTTATAAAGTTTTTCAATTATTTTCCGCTTCCCCTTATATTTTTTAGTTACGTTTTTCACTTTCGGTTCTCCTAACATTTCCTGCTTCCGCTTCGTAATTTGATAACTATGGTTATGACTTGAAAACATAACTTCAGGCCTAAAGTTGTATTTTCAAGTCATAACTTTTTGAGCAACATAAATTTGGTAAATAAGTTCGAAAGCACCTGATTTTGGTAATTAAGTTTAAAAATGATTTGTGTTTGGGTATAATAGGGCTTGGGTGGCTCTCAAGCTTGGACTGGGCTTTGGCATTTTTTCAAGCGAGTCGTTGGACTTACAAACCTGTGCCCTAGGCCCACCCAAGGGTAGGTTGGGCTTAGTGTAGGCAAGTTAACTTCGAGTTTAACTCACCTATGGGCTAACTTCTAGTTCAACTCACCTATGGGCCTCGGAGCTCAGATCAAATTTGCATGATATGTATAATCATGGTAGAAGCAGTACCTAAAACCAAGTGTGCCACATTCCCACTTGGTTTTTCCCGTTGTGTTTAGCTTAGATATATGAATTAGCCATAAAAGAAATACAACATTCTGGAAATTAGATAGGGAGGATTAAGAATCTTTGTATATAATAGATATGGGCAATTGTTAAATCCAGAATCATTTTGCTCGTGAATTTAGTAATTTTCTTATGTAATATTAAAACTAAATGACTACATTTATTGCCAGAATTTTAGTAATCCAGAATTTACACTTTGCTTGAGAACTATCTTATTATATAATTTATTGCTTGGTAATTGGAATCCAGTGTTTTGTCACGTTCTTTTTTTCTTGCTTATGTTCATTTCAGACTGCATGGTTTATGCTTTGTTGGCATGCATGCGGACAGGTTCATATATTCCCACAATTTCAAAGCCAAAAAAAAAAAAAATTAAAACAAATCTGTTTGCATGCACACTTGAAGTTTCATTATTGCTTTGCCTTGGATCTGGAGTGGAAGTGTTCTAAATTAGTAGACTTTTCTTGTCTTCAAACTGTTTGACGAATTGTCTCTTAAGCACACATGAACTCCTTTATCTTAGTTTATAAAAACAAAAAACGCTAAAAACATCCAATTTAGAAAAAAAATAAAAATAGATGTAAGATGTACCAAAAGGACCCTAAACGTCAGTGCACTTCTTTTGTGAAGCGTTTGTCTTGGCGACAAATATATGAGGACGATAATGACATTAACACCATCAACAACAATGAAAAAAAAAAACCAGTTTTAAGCAGAAAAAAATATAAAAGTTTTGATGAAATATAACTACAAAGATGGCACGCACTACGTGTGTGTGTGCGCTACATTACACCTAATAACTCTGCCTACCACTAATTTAGTAATAGGTGGTTATAAAATATTGAAGAAACTGCTTGATTGTTGGTTAGCTTTGCATATGTTGAATGTAAATCGGCTAAACTTCTTGTTGTAGGTCACTTTTACCGAAAAGAATAAGCCTCACTAAAATGGAGGTTCTGCCAAAAAAATTTATTTTATAATAGCATAGATAAATAAATGTAGATATGATGATCTAGGATCGAAACTTAACATTAAATGTCAAAATCAAATGAATTTTGCCGGCCAAAGGTTAACACTAAAAACAAACAAATAAATAACACACTGATTTGACCCAGTTCAACTATTTTCGACCCTTGCCATTCGATTAGTGCGTATTAATTCCGTGGGCTTTTTGTTTCAAATTTGTTGCCACTCATTCATAGTAAAGAAAAAAAGAATGATACGATGCGTGAATGTTAATAATAATGCTATACAAATAAAATTACAGGAGTGACCGTGTGACCTCTGCAAATTTTCAATTCAATTCATCTTGACGTTTTTATGTGGTTACCCATCATTAATGGAATATATAAACTTCATATAATTTCGTAATGGCAGTAATCTAACTTTAGCTTTAGGAAAGTAGTCAGTTAAAGACCTAGACACTTTGTAATATTTATTTTTTGTTACACTAGCAAGTTTTTTTGTACATAATTTTCAAAATGTCCATCTATATGATAATTTCATTTCGAACCACACCACCCATTATTGTGCTACATAATTTTAGAAATATTATTCACATTATTTTGAATGAGTGAGAGTACGATATAAAGATTTTATTTATGTATCATTGGGATAAAAAACACGTCTAAGTACTGGCATGACTGATGGTTAAGCGCCATCAGATCTAGTTGATGGTGCTTGAAAACCAGATAATGTGGCACGAATCTAACGGCCCCTGACCATCAGCCGGCACATGTACTTAGCATTTTTTTTGGATCAATAGGACAAAAAACTTGTCATGAGAGGAAATATAAATTAATCTCATAATTGAGTCGTGAGAGATGTAAAGGATTCGGGAGTCACTGATTGTGGTTACGGTTAGGCCCGATGGTTCGCTGAGTCTGTTCATTATTTATAGAATATGAGAATATTTTTAAATTCAATTAGGTTAATGATCATATTTGAAAATTTTATTGAAGTACACCCGACCCAGCTAAAGTCAGGTGCTTGGACTTTCAAATACTGATATGGTAAAGCATAGTCCTTGGTCCGAAGGAGTGCCTAAAAAGAGGTATTACTCCCAATCCTCTAACACGGGGTGGGCTGATGAGACGGAAAGTTTTTTGTTTTGTCCCATTTTGTCCTAATGCTTTATTGGTGTAAAGTAATAGTATAATATTTTTTATAGTTAAATATGTATTAATTATTTTATTTTGATTAATTTAATTTTTTTAAATAAAAAAAATAAAAAAATAGGAGTCACATTAGGCAAATATTTGTTATTTTTTATTTGTTGTTTTATTTTTATTTTATTTTGATTAATTTGAATTGTTTTAAAAAAAGAAAAAGAACAAAAAAAAATAGAGGTCACATCAGTGAATGTGATTTCAGGAATATAAGATCAGAGATTTTCTGTTCGGATAAGATTTTTTATTTGGATATACCTCCTTCTATACACCTGAATTTATCACTAATCAAGAAAGACTTTGTTATTTTTTATTTGTTGTTTAATTTTTATTTTGTTTTGATTAATTTATTTTTTTAAAAAAAGAAAAAGAACAAAAAAAATATGAGTCACATCAGTGAGTGTGATTGTTAGGATATATGAGATCAGAATTTTTTTATTCAGATATGCCTCCTTCTATACGCCTGAATTTACTATTGATCAGGCAAGCATTTATTATTTTTTATTTATTGTTTTATTTTTTTTGTTTTCATTAATTTGAGGTGAGAGTAAAAGAAATTATAAAATTTGATCATAAAAATTTTATTTATATAAAAATTCAGGAGGTGAGAGTAAAAAGAAATTAAAAAATTTTGATTAAATTTTTTTTAATAAAAAATTAGAAGATGGGAGTAAAAGAAATTATAAATTTTAATCATAAAATTTTTATTTATATAAAAATTCAGGTGAGAGTAAAAAGAAATTAAAATATTTTGATTAAAATTTTTTTTAACTAAAAATTAAAAGGTGAGGGTAAAAAAAAAATTATCAAAACAATTGAAGTAGATGATAATATTAAAATAAGAAGGTAAAGTTATGAACAAAATTAAAAAATTAAAAAATTTTAATGATCAAATCATGGGGTGGTATGTCAGGGGTGGGAGTAGTGATTTTCTGCCTAAAATGCCATATTGGATTTAAAGAGAGAGAATAAAGGGTGCTTTCTGAAGTTTCACCATCCTCGGATGCGATCTTCCTCTGAAAGGGGAGTGACTAACCAATCCCTCTTCTCCACAGAAGGCAAAGCCTTCTCCCTCTCTCTCTCTCCCCTCTGATTCAATGCAGACTGAACCCAAGAACGGATGCTTGTCTCATGGACTCTGCTGTAATAAGACCCTCCTTTAGGGGTCTCAACTTCAACCTCTCAAACCCCAAAACCACCAAGTCTTTAAACAATAATTCCTTCTATTTTTTCCAGTTCACTTGTTTCAGCAAATTCAAACGCTCTTCAATCTCTGTTTCCTATAGACCCAAATCAAATCCCCGAAACCCATATTCAAAATGCAACAACCATAACCAAAGAATCACTCCCTTCTTAAATTTGTTCCCAGTTCTGCAGAGAATCCAAGCCTTGGCTTGGAGGAATTTGAGAAAGAAATGGGTCTCTATTTGGCGAGGCTCTAGTGATGAGTCAGAGACAGTACCGGAAGGTTATTTACAGAACGGAGGGTTTGGGATGGCGATTTTGAGTGTGACATCGACGGCGAGAGTCCGAATAAGCCCGTTAGTGGCGACGCTGGCCGCGAACCCGACGTTCGTGTCGGGCTTGTTCGCGTGGGCGGTAGCGCAATCAACAAAGGTGCTACTGAATTTTTTTGTGGAGAGGAAGTGGGACTTGAGGCTTATATTTGCTTCCGGAGGAATGCCTTCGTCGCACTCGGCGTTGTGTACGGCTATGACGACCTCGGTGGCAATTTGTCATGGTGTTGCAGACTCGTTGTTTCCAGTTTGTTTGGGGTTTAGTTTGATTGTCATGTATGATGCAATCGGAGTTCGGCGGCACGCTGGGATGCAAGCGGAGGTAATTTTTTGTTTCTAATTTGTTCAGAAAAGGTATTGCTTTAATGCCTTGGGTTGAGCCTTGAATACATACTGTTTATACTGTAATGGAGCTAATTGGTGGAGTCTATTAGAAGATTCTTTTCTTACTATGAAAGCATTTCATTTTTCCCTTGTATTGAAGTTAATGATTTTGTCATTTGCAACTTCTGTTAATTTGATTGTGCACTTGGTTTCGATTTGAAAACCCCCAAAATGATACTTTTGGTTAGGCATAGAGACTAGCTGCACTAGCACACCCTGAGTGTGCAAAGGGCTTGTGTTCGAGCGGGAACAAGGACCAGATGTCTGCCTCTGCCGAGCTGACACCCCTTTAGTGGAGTGACCTCAACTGGCAGTGGCGATGATATCATTTGAGGTGCTGAGATATTGTTGATTCAGTGGGGTGTGTTCCTTAGGGATGGAGTATGATGTATGTCTTTGTCTTGATTTGGAGTTTTCTTGTAGATTTTTTTCCTTCTTTCTTTAAGACCAATTAAAATGTAGGTTGAGAATGGGACGAGTATCTTGTCGAACCTTAAATATAACCACCAAGCCACACAATCCTAGAGATCCTGTGTGAGAATCATATTCTCACGCTAACCAACTCCAAGGGTGAGAGCATATAGACTATAAAGAGTAGAAGGGGTATGCTCAAGCGGAGGACTGGTTGAGCTGAGGACCGAGCTTTGTCTTGTTAGAGATGGGGGCATCTTCATGTGGAGAGTCTACTCAACTGAGTTAGCATGGGATCCCTTTGGAGGTTGCCATCTAACACCGTGCGTTGAGAGGTGAAGGCACTGGCACCGGCACCCTGCGCGTGCTAGGCTTGGCCTGTATATCTCGACCTAGAGGGGAGCACTCAGTCACGTGGTGATATGACGTTCAAAGAACATGGTAGAGTTATTTCCAATTATTCTGAAGATCCTTGAACGGTGATAAAACCAATTGTGTCAGGGTGAAGTGATCATTTCATTTCTATGTTAGTGTGCTTTGATGGAGGTAGCTGTTGTATTAGCAGCTATATAGTAGTAATTACTTGTTCAGGCTTTGAAACCCCTCACCCTCTACCCTTAAAAGAAAACCAAAAAAGGAAAGGAAATATTAGAACTTTAGAAGTATTGTTCAAACATTGATTATCATTGATACATTTTATTATTATAGGGAATAGGGTCATATGAAACAATTTTTTCTTTGCAGAATGTTTGACATGGGATGTGCTTTCAATGCAAAACTATCCTTACTAGCTTAAGGCCACAGGAAGCTCCTACTTTTCTGATTAAAGTAGCATGCATTCTAGGTAGCTTGCATGATATAAATGGACCTGTCATTTAGTTTCTACATTCCTTTTGTTTCAATCTTTATATTTATCTTTGATTTTGACCTTCTCTTTAACAGACCTAATATGTGTTTAGCTTAGGCATCTCTTAGGAACAAAAATGAAGGAATGTAGTTGATGGAGTGTGCAATGAATGTGAAGAGGTCTAAGAGGTGAACTATTCCTGGAACATGGAGTTATGGAATTTAATGCTTGGTCTGGTGGGAACATGGAAATTGCCATTACTAATATATGCTAATTCATAAGTTTATTGCTGAAGATGCTTAAGATCATAGTAGAGGCATGTTTGGTAGACCAATAATTGTTTCTAGAGGATAATATGATTTGTTTTCAATTAAGCATCTTTCCAAACATAGAAATTCATAAAATTTTAAATAGCCCTGTTTATGGTGTTTAAACCTGTAGAGGAATCCTTTTGGTCCAATGAGTGGGCCAGGCAGCTCTGTGGCAGTATTTGCAGAACTGCTACTAGGAGTTGGTTATATAGTTTTACCACTGAATCTCCTCTTTCCAAACAAAAGCAATATGCTTGACCGTTTATATTGTAGCATTAAAGTATGTGTGAGGTTTACCCTTGAGGCTTGTATCTAGTCAAAATTCCAGGAAAACGCATTTTAGCAGTGGTGCAGGCTTAAGAATGTTAAGTCCGCTGTAATAGACTAGATCATTTTTAAGTAATCAAAAAAAAAAAAAAAAACTAGAGCATTTGGAAGTTCTATTTATCTTCGAGGTGTGTACCTCCCTCATTAACTTATATCTTACTGAAGACTTGGGCTTTAAATTCTTTATTCCTTTTCTTGGTTCTTTAAGTTTTAGGAAGAAAAAATTGCTGTTTAATGTATTTAGATTTTAAACTGGGGGCTTTACTTCACGCCAAGTGCCCTAATGGATTTTTGACTGTTTTTAACTAACTAATCTTATGATTTGCTAACTTCTTTGCAACCGAGTTGTGGAATCTTAGCTGCTACATTAATTGACATGAATCTGGGACATTTTACACCTGTTGTTTATAACTCCATGGCCGATCTTAATGATGTCTTGTATGATTATTTGTGACTTTTATGCACTATAATTGAAGCCAAATATGTCTTAGTCATATGTCTCAGCTTATTCTGGAACTTAACTCCTTGCTTCATGTTTTCTCAACCAATGTTTCTGCTAGTTCCAAGCTTAATTGTTGATGTCTTGCTAAGAGGCATGGACACTCGACACGGATATGACACGTAGACGATGACATGGCAATTTTCAAACAATGCAAGACACGACATGACAAAATTATAAATTTGATTTATTATGTTTTAGTTATATAGAAATATTTTACCCAAAGATAATGAAAAAAATGCATGATAACACTAATTAAAATTAAATCATGTATTTCATATTTTCAACATCAAATTAGGAATAGCTTTTATTTGATAATTGGATTCTTAGTTAGTCTCTTTTAACTTGCAACTTGTTTCATACGCATAAGTGATGACACGGGTGTTCAATTGATGGATAGGCATGTCTCCTAAGTGTCCGATTCTAAAAAAATAAAAAAATACGTTTGGACGCGTGTACAACACTTGTCGGGGTAGTATCTGATGAGTGTCGAGTCCAACACGAGAGCATTTTGGAGTCTGACTTAATGTTTCCTCGCTCATTAACAAATATCTTACTGAAGACTCTGGCTTTAAATTCTTTGATCTTTTTTTATTTCCTTGTTTTTTAAGTTTTAGGAGAAAAATTTGTTATGCTAATGTATTTAGTTTGAAAACTGGGGGCTTTACTTCACGTAAAGTGCCCCGATGGATTTCCAAGGGTTTTTAGCTACTTAGTCTTATGATTTGCTAACTTGTTTGCGACCGAGTTTTGGAATCTTAGCTGTGATGGGAATCTGAGATATATTATTTGACACCCACGACCAATCTTAATGATGCCCTATATTGCTACTTGTTACTTATTACTTATATGAGTCAACTCTAGGTCATTCTAACCAAATATGTATTAGTCAAGTGCCTGTGAATGTATTTATTAGTTTCCATTCAAATGTACAAATATTTTGGTGTATTGCTTCATGCGTTTTAAACCCAATGTTTCTGGTAATTCCAAGCTTACTTGTTTCTATCTTGTGTTATTGTGTGTGGATCTTTCAGATAATGGTTCCTCTCCTGAAATGATTCCTTTTCTTCCCTTCCCCTTCTTGTTTGACCTAATGTTAGCTTGATTGGGTACAGGAGTTCTCTTAATATTTCTCTTGCTGCCATGTACACTTTTAGTTTGACTGGATCAGATCATTTCAGCTTCCTAAAATTTTGCTAATCAACTCAGGTTCTTAATATGATCGTTGAGGACTTGTTCCAAGGGCATCCAGTCAGCCAAAGAAAGCTAAAGGAACTTCTCGGCCACACTCCATCCCAGGTTGTTGCTGGAGCTCTACTTGGCATTGTGGTTGCCTGTATCTGTTGTCAGGGTTGCTTCGTTGCAATCTGATCTCCTTATGCAGATAATTTTGTTAAATCTGTATGAACGATGGTCGACTCTCATATTTAAGCTGCCCTGGCAAATGGCTAACCTACTGAGGAGTTGTATTTTATTCTTTGATATCCAAAAATGCTGGAATGTCGAACGAAATCAGAATTTCCAGTTTTGTCCAAATTTACAAGTTCTTGTTATTTTTAAGCAATTTGTAGAACTTTGGAACCAGCTCACAGCCTCTATGATCTTAAACAGTTTGGCAATGCTTGTTCCCACCAGTTCCTTTTTTGCAATTTGTTACAGTGTTGAGTCTTGTTTACAATTGTTGTTTCTGTATTCCCCATTCCCTTTCTCATATCATAACAATGTGAAGGCTCAAAAACTAGTTGAAATTTTTTATGACATGAACACTTTATTTTGAATTTTTTAATCGAGTTAAATAAATTTTTTTAGGCATGTTACATTATCGTTACTTCATTTTAAATATTAGTAAAATAACACACCATGACATTTGGACAAAATTGAAACAAACTAGAAAATACAGGGTTCAAATTGTTGCAATTAAAACTGAAGTGCCAAAGTTAACTAGAGGGGTGTAAAGTGTAAACAACATAATCTCTTCCACTAGAAACTGGTACTAGGAGAAGCTGGTACTAGGAGATATTTGGCTCAAAACTGAATATTACCAATATGGGTACGAGGAGAGAGCCGAAGAAAGTACAAAAATAGTAACTTCAAGTACTTCGGTTGGAAGGCTCTCTTACATCGGGGGTGATAGTTGTGTCTTAATTAATAACCTATTCTCACATTTTTTATTTTAACGGTTGTGTTAGGTTTGGTTCTAGTAAAAAAATAAGTTCTGACTTAGAACATATTCTTTTAGATAAGGATGCTCTTTCAGTATTTAAATTTGGTATGGACAAATAAAACTCTTTGACTTAAGACTATATGAGAGTTTCGTATTGGATAGACTCTCTCATGTCATAAAAGACAAGTGTGTGTTAAGTTAATAATTTTTTTTCTCACCTTTTATTTTAATTAATTGTGTTAAGCTTGGTTCTTGCTAAAAAGAAAAAAAATACTTCGGTGAGAAATGTGTGTAAGTTTATAAACTTCAACTGCTATCCATTTTAATAGATTGCGTACTTGCGTGGGTTTGACTTTGGAAAAAAAAAAAAAAAAAAAGGAAAAAGAACTGTCTTTGCATCGTCAACCCAACGACGTCGTGGCCACAGCAAAATGGGTCCCTTCCACTTTCGCTGGACTTTCACTCATGCTTGAAACTTGTGGAAGGAAATGGTGGGAAAGAAAGGGAAATATTAGAGAAATCTGCATAACTTTCCTTTCGTTTCTTTTTATTTTCGCTTTCATTTCCTTTCCACAAGTTCCAAGTTTCATTCTCATCCGATCAGCAAGCAAAATCAAACGACCCCCAAATCCTCCCAAGACCCGAAAGAATTGGAACAAGTTCGAAAGGATGGCCAAGATCACTGGTCCTTAATTTCATCCTTTCTCAATATAATATATATAGGTGGATGAGATCAACATACACATTGTGCAAAGCCTTTCGGTTTTACACCCTTTTTTAAAAATATCTTTGTGTTGAATTGACGATTGGATTACAGAATCATCCCATATTCATTAGGCTTGCCAAATTTCAGGTCGATCGGAGGACTGTACGATTCAATGGGGATCTGACGATGAGAAGGGTTGCATTGATGAAGTTTTCATGTCAGGTGTAAGTTCATCAACGCTCATGCTCCATATCTGTATTACTATTTCCAAGTATACTGGTGATAAATATAATTCTTCTGGCTTGGAGATTGTGTTTAATATGCAAAATTTTCTGGGATCTACAAATTTACCAGCGTATTTCATTCTCATGGATAAATCTCTAGTGTTTTCCCAACTCTGCCGAAATCAACGTTGAAGATTCAGAGTTACTAGCCTAAGCAGAGTTTGAAAATGTCAATTTTTTTATTCCATCTAGCACTGTTTTATTTTGATGCAGAAGGTAAATGCCATGGTTTATTATTAATGGCCCTAGCGCAGTCAGGATTTGTTAACAGAGCACCATCTGCTTAAGATGATAATCTGTTAAATATAAGAGAGTACTGGAACAGTTTTGTTGCATTTAGGGGCTGCAAAATTTCGAAGAAAGCTAGACAACCTGGACTCGAAGATCCTATTGCTCTTGCCTCTGAAACATCTTGTAAGTTTCAAAACCCTCTCACATTTGCAACCTCAAACGTGCCTCCTATGTCATCCTCAGTTCGCAATAATGGATATGTGCACAGTTGTACTTAATAATATTGTCACTCTGTGGTTCTAATAGTTACTCTTGTCCTGTGGTGCCGAGGGGTCTGGTTGTATGTTTTATGGTTGACTAGACAACCTCCTTCCTGGGGTTGCGTAAACCAAAGTTGACTCAGCCCATTTGATTTGAGACATCCTCATTCATCTTTTCTTATATTTCCTGATTGTCTGGAAATTGGATGATTAAGGTGATAGCTAGACCTAGTTGTTCATCATCCAAATAACTAGTATTTATAATTCATTGGAATTAGTCACCTAAGTTAGCTTTGATGTCAGGAAAGATGTTGCATTCCACTAGAAATCTAAGATCAGCTACTTACCTACCACATGATCCACACATAATCCTTGGTTAATTATTTGGAGGTGAAGTGGAGAAAGCTGAAATACCTTTTATATTTGGCAGTTAGTGTGAATGAAGTGGAGGCTTTGTATGAGCTATATAAGAAACTGAGCAGTTCCGTATTCAATGATGGGCTTATACAGAAGGTATCTTCTTCAGGGAACCATTATGAGAATTTTGTCTTGTGCTTATTGGTGGTTGATTTTGGGTCACCGTCCAGCCCTTGATTATTTAAATTTCATGGGTCTTGGACTTACAAATTATTTGATGAGCAGGAAGAGCTCCAGCTTGCACTTTTCAAGAATAGCAAGAAGCAAAACCTTTTTGCAGACAGGGTATGCATTGCTAGCTATTGTATACTTATAACTTATAATTTATTATCTAGCTTCACTTCTTCTGGGAAAAGAAGAAAAATTCCGTAAGCTGCCACAGTTGTGGAATAAAATTGGCCATGTTGAAATGACTTGCAATAATATTCTAATTACGACAATCACAAAACACATATGCAGTACTGCCCTATGTGAGCGGTACTTCTCATGACATGGTGGACTTTATCACTGTGGGAAGTTGTCTTAGGAAAAGTTCCATTAAAGCATGGATTGGCGTTCTGGTCTGACCAAGTTGTTTCTTGGTTTTGAGAACTTATGACTCGATATGATTGAGCACATTTCGTAGAGCTCAACTTTTTAATTAATGAATGCTGAAAATTGAGTCACATTAGTTTGATTATCATGTTCTTGGTTTTGTATTTAACAATCATTAACACCTGCTTCCGATAGGAATTTGTTTTTGACATTTGCATGATTTTGTCCCACCGTCTTCTGCAGATATTTGATCTCTTTGATATCAAACAAAATGGGCATATTGAGTTTGGAGAATTTGTTCGATCCTTGAGTATCTTTCATCCAAAAACTCCCGAATCAGACAAAATTGCGTGTAAGAGATAAATATCATGATGTGGAATTTTCCTTTTGGCATCTTCTATTGCCGCTGTAGATAGGAGATTGGAATATCTGACAGCAATTATATTTTTAAAAGACATTGGTTGTCTCTGCATTTTATTGAATACAATTATTGTTGCTGAGATGTTAATTGAGGGACATCATATGGCAGTTGCATTTAGGTTATATGATTTGCGGCACACTGGCTACATTGAGCGCGAGGAGGTAAGCTCCTTTCCCCAATAAGAATCCTATTGACTATTCATTGTTTCTGATTTTATTTTCATGGTAGATGCTGATTAGTTGTGTCCCCTATTTGGGCTCCAATTATTGCCTGTTTTCCCTTCATGTTGTGAGAGCACATTGGTGAACCATAAACAGCAACAAGTGCTGTGAAGAATTAAAAGAAAAGTAAAGAATAAAATGCTGTGAAAATTTAATTTTCTCTCCTGTAGTTCTCTATACAATCAAAATCGTAACAAGCATGGTACCAGCTTCATCGTGCAAAACAACAAACATATAAATGAAGATTTTTTAAAGGAAAAAGTTGTGTAGAAAAACTAAGATGACCCACAATGGGAAAATATAACTAAAGGAGGGAGGGATATCTTGGTCATGTTCTATCACCTTGTTAAGTTTGACACTGTTGTGGTCCTTTTATTTATTCTCTCTTTCTTCTTCGTGGTGTCAATTTCAATTTTGTTGTCACTAAAGAGCCTAGTGGCTAGGACATTCTTAAAGTACAAACCTCCCTCCAGCATCATAGGGAGAAACAAAATGTCTTTAAGCCAAATAAAGGTAAATTGTGGGTATTTTAAAGCTGTCTAGGTAATCATATGTTCGTATGTTTAGTCATCAAACGTTATTTTTCATTTTGATAGATCAATCCTGTTCTCATTGGTCACTTTTGTTAAATACTTTATTGATTATGCCCCCTTCTTTAGAAATATGAGAAGGAAAACTTGCCATTTTCAGAAACTTTCCCCCTGGATATTTATTTGATTGTTTTGTCAGTCTATTACGTTTGAGATGTCTTTATGCATACATCTAATTATGGAAGCCTTTCTTGTCAATCATTAACAGTTAAAGGAGATGGTGCTGGCTCTTATTAATGAATCTGATCTGATTCTCTCAGATGATATTGTTGAAACAATTGTTGATAAGGTGCAGGATGTTTGCTTTGCTCTTGGATTAGTGCACTTAAATCAGTCTGGTTCTCATACATATCGGTCTGTTACACAGACATTCATGGAAGTAGATACACAAGGTGATGGCAGAATTGATCAGGAAGAGTGGAAAGAATACGTAGCAAAGAATCCAACGCTATTAAAGAACATGACACTTCCATATTTTTAATCATTGTCCTACAGTCCATTTTCATTGTGCAAGTTTGTTTTGGATGTCCATTATGCAGACTGGAAAATCTCTTCTATGGCCCATTTTGCTTTTGTCAAGTTCCTTTACTGAATAGTATAACATGTATGTATCTACAAACCACGTTCACGATTTTCCCCAGATTTTTTTGGCAACATCTTGAATTGAACTACAAATCGTCAAGCAGACACAAAAATACTAAACTATTGTAGGTCAGTTATTTGCAAGTTGGTCATGAGAATTCTGATGCTTACTAAACACGTACATTTTTGTATTTGCATAACTTTAAGTGGAATTCCTCCTTACTGCTATTATCATTTCTTGTCAATTATTTGTTTTTGGAGCCTGAAGTACTCTGCCTGGTGCTTACTGGACAATCAATAATGCTCCAAGCACCAAGTTTGCCAGCATTCCTGCAGTTGCATTGGTCTTCTACTGTTACATTTGTGAGCAGTCTCTCCATCTTGGGTGTGTATACTCAATGATGGAATTCTATTTAAGTAGTTGTGGTTATGACCAAAATCTTTTATATTTTCTGTTTCTTTGGCCTTAGCGTTCGTTATATGGCTCATTTGTTTGTTGATCTGAATACCACATCTGGTCTTAAGAATTCAATACGTGTACATGGAGATATATGCAAAACAAAAGCCGCAGTTATGTTTACAAAGTGACTAAAGTTTGTTGTTTTGCATTTATCTTTCTCTTTGATGACTGGCGTGCAAATGTAGATTACCTTAATGCTTTTCAACTTTTTCTGCCCTTTGCAGGGACATAACTCTAGCATTTCCTAGCTTTGTGCTGAACTCCGGAGCAGCCTGCTCAGATTTCAGAGACTAAACATACATTGGAGGCTACAAGCTCTTAAGATATTGAGCATGTGGAGAAGCAATTGTTAGGAAGACATTGTTTGATTATTTG
Source organism: Euryodendron excelsum (assembly GCA_033060915.1). Classification (NCBI taxonomy): domain Eukaryota; kingdom Viridiplantae; phylum Streptophyta; class Magnoliopsida; order Ericales; family Pentaphylacaceae; genus Euryodendron; species Euryodendron excelsum. The sequence continues at coordinate 1,456,612 of CM065379.1, read as the reverse complement.
AATGAATAACCATGATGGGTCACCAAATGCTGAAGGATGCCAGATTTTGTGGAATTCTTCAAGAGAGGCAGCATCCATATGAGCTCAGGTTAACCTGCAGTATACTTGGATTAGATGGATACATTCAACACTTCATTCAAAATCTTGTCACATGCTGCAAATTGAGCATTATATTCTTTTCATTTTTGGACTCATGTAGCTCCATAGATTTGGAAATTTGACCTTGAGCAATTTAAATCCCACTGAAGGTTTCACATGTAATCAAAGTTTTTGATACTATATGTCTTGAAAAACAATATAATTATAAACTGATTACTGTATTCTGTTAGCACCATATTGACATATTCATTGTTTAGCATTGGAATTACCTGAATTTTTAGGATTCAAATTGATTTAGAAAGCACTGAATTGTTGAATAAATGGTTCTCTCTCTCTCTCATTGTTGAATAAATGGGTCTCTCTCTCTCTCTCTCTCTCTCTCTCATGTTTCATTGGTAGTATATTACTTCTGAGTTTATAAGGTCAATACAGTAGAAAAGAGGATAAACATCAAAGAAGTAGAATATTCTCTATGAGATCTTGTCTTCCTTTAATTGTAATGAAGTCACAGCTGTAAAAAATAAGCAATAATTTGGTTTTTTATTTGGGTTGTCTTCCTCTTAATAAATATTCAAGCTAGCCAATGATCTTGACCTACTTTAATTACTTTTTTGTAAGATTATTAAATCAGTACGCGCCTTCTCTGTTTTTTCTGTTGTGGGACTGCTCTTTATTAATTTATATTTTTCTGCGAGCTCTAAGAAGAAAAAGACAAAAGGCAAAAGAAAAAGTATAGCTTGCTTTCGGCCCTTCATAGGAATTGCAAACTTTTATAAAATAATAAAACAATCTTTCTCCTTAAAAAGAGAAACAAAATCACTCACAAACTCTTTTTGATCAAACTTATAAGAAATAAAAAATAAATTTTTAATTAAAAAACTTAGTAAAAAAAAAAATAGTTAAACAAGGTGATCAAAACAAAGCCCAATTCAACCAAATTATATCTTTTATATGTTACTTATATAAATTTGTTTTCAAGTTAATTTGTAAAATTGCTTGTAAGTTATAATAATAATTATTATTATTTTATGGTGGTGGGCAATAAGACAGGCACTTAATTTACGAATTACTAATGTTTGATTCATGCCAAGAATAGGAAAAGTCCGTTATTCGATCGTTAACGTTGTTAGGCCCACCGAGGTTTCCCGTCAAAGTTGCAGCTTCAACGCGTATGCACAAGACAGCTACAACGCGCTTCTCTACTTCAAGGTTCAAACTCTCTCTCTCTCTCTCTCTCTCTGTGGCAGCTTTCCCTTACCGGAGCACAGAAATTGACGAGAAACTCTCTGCGTTCAATGATTCGACCCGTGAAAACCGTCGGAGTTTCATCGCCAATTAATCGCCCAATCTCTGAATATATCTGCTCGTTGTCCTAGCCCCTCTCTTTGGTTTTTGCTTTCTGGTAAGAATACCCCTCCTATGTCTCTGCTCTTAGATTCTTTCCATTTCGTACACTCAGAGAGAGCTACTTGCAGACTGGACACTGAAGACCTCATTTGGGATTCGTGTTTCATCTTAATTTAAATCTCTAGGGTTTCCAATTTGTTGGGTCTTTTGAAGTTATTTGTATACAGTTTGATTGTGGGGATGATGGATAGTATAGCCCGCTTCTGTACAATAATGCCTAAATTATAATAAAAGTTGTAGTTTTTTGGTTGATTTATTGAAGTTTTAGGCTTAAAAATTCAATAAATCAATTGCTAAGCTTGAAGAAAGTTCGTTGTATTGAACTTGAGTAGTAAAGATGTCGTCAGCTGGTGTTGCAATTCTTCCAATCCGGGATGAGAATGTACTTCCCCCTGGTAACATGCATGACCAGCCGTTGAGTGAGTCGATTTTGATATATGTGGCTGCGGGGGGTTTGATTTTTCCAATGCGGGTTTTGGAGTCTGATTCAATTGAGTCTGTGAAGCTTCGGATTCAGACTTATAAAGGGTTTGTTGTGAAGAATCAGAAGTTGGTTTGTGGAGGCAGAGAACTGGCACGGAGTGATAGTCTCGTTCGGGAGTATGGGGTGTCAGATGGGAATGTTATGCATTTGGTTCTCAGGCTCTCTGGCCTCCAAGTCATCAACGTTAAGACTTGCTGTGGGAAAGAATTCACATTCCATGTTGAAAGGTGTCGAGATGTGGGGTATGTCAAACGTCAGATTGCTAGAAAGAAGAAAGGTTTAGCTGATCTTGATGATCAAGAAGTCATATGCGATGGTGAGTGTCTTGAGGATCAGAGACTTATTACTGATATCTGTAAAAGTAATGATGCTGTGATTCACTTGTTTGTCCGGAAATCTGCAAAAATTAGGCCTAAACCTGTTGAGAGAAACTTTGAACTGTCCATTGTGGCACCACAATTGAATGACAGGAGAGATGACAAAGTGGATAGAGGAAGTGGGTGCAGGACTGATACTGAGAATAATCTTGTTGTACCTAGAAAGCCTCCCGACAGAGATCTGTGTTTGGAACCCATAATTGTTAATCCAAAGATTGAAATACCTTTGGTCCTTGGGGATTTGGTTAACTCAACATTTGAAGGGTTAGCTGGAGGGAACTATCCAATTAGATCTTCAGAGGGTACAGGAGGAGCATATTTTATGCTGGATGCATCAGGGAAGAAGTATATATCTGTTTTTAAGCCGATAGATGAGGAGCCTATGGCTGTGAACAATCCTCGAGGGCTCCCCTTCTCAGTGGATGGTGAAGGGTTAAAGAAGGGAACCAGAGTTGGGCAAGGTGCCTTGAGGGAAGTTGCTGCCTACATTATGGATCATCCAAAGGTTGGGCACCACTTGATTTCTGGGGAGGAGAAGGGCTTTTCTGGGGTCCCACCTACAATGATGGTCAAGTGCTTGCACAGGGGATTTAATCATCCAGAGGGTTTAACTGTCAAGATTGGGTCTTTGCAGACGTTCATGGAGAACTATGGAAGTTGTGAGGATATGGGTCCTAGCTCTTTCCCAGTGGAGGAGGTACATAAAATATCTGTGTTGGATATAAGGATGGCAAATGCAGATAGGCATGCTGGGAACATTTTGCTAAGCAAAGGTGAAGATGGCCGGATTGTGCTGATTCCAATTGACCATGGATATTGCTTGCCCGAGAGTGTAAGTAGTCTTCTTCCTCTTTTTCTGTTTTATTTTTGCTTAATTATTGCACTAGTTCCAACTTCTTCACTGTCATAACTTTATTTTTGGATTTTATTTCTTTCATTCTCGAGTACTTTTCTCAATAGAATTGATTTCCTGCTTTTTTTTGCTTCTATATAAAATTGAAGTATAGTAGTTATGACATTTTTTTGACTTTTGTTAGCATTAAATTTCACCTGATGATTCTTTTGAAGTGAGACAGTTTTCATTGAAATCAAGTCTCATAAAATTTTTCGGAAAAGGCCGGGGAATGCATTTTGAATGGCGACATGGTGTAAATTATATGGTTATCTTGTCTATCTAGTTGTTTAGAATTTATCTAGATAACTTTGGGTGATAAAATAAGCTGCAGAAAGGAAGGGAGTGCAATCATCTACATGTGAGATATACAAGTCAAAGTAATCAGAGTAACGAAGAAAAGAAATAAAAGTGCAACTCCCTAAACAACTAAACTTGAATCTGTCATCTCTCATGATTTTTGCTTCCACAAAAAAAGACCATTGCTGAGAAGCAACAAGCTTGATTCTTTCCCCTAAAAGCAATTTTCTGTTGTCTTTCCCTTTGAGAGACCATTTTATTTGTCAATAAAAATGTTTACCGCCCATTGAAAACTCAACGACAGTTCTCCTCACAATCTCATCACAACCTTTTTTACTTTGTTGACACAAAGCTATTCCCTGAAAATCCCTTCCTCCCTTGAAAACTACTCCCTGCTTAAGCTACCATACTTTCTTCTTGAGATTTTCTCTAAAAGCTTTTTTTTGTTTCTGTATGTTTATACACCCTTCCATGCTTTTACATAACAAAAACTCGCATTGTTTCTCACTGACAAGAACAAATGCTTTCACAAGCTTCAACAAGAAGATTTGATATGTTTGCTGCCTCTCAGTAATTTTTTAGCTTTATGTATGTCAGTAAATCATCTGGCTTTATCAGTTGAGCGCGATTTTCTCTTATCACTGCAGTTTGAAGATTGCACATTCGACTGGCTGTATTGGCCACAAGCTCGCCAGCCTTACACTGCGGACACTGTTGAGTACATAAAATCACTGGATGCTGAAGAAGACATTGCCCTTCTGAAGTTTTATGGGTGGGATCTGCCTCTTGAATGTGCTCGCACACTGCGAATCTCCACCATGCTTCTGAAGAAAGGGGCAGAGAGAGGGCTAACTCCCTTCACCATTGGAAGCATCATGTGCAGGGAAAGCTTGAAGAAGGAATCTGCGATTGAGGAGATTGTCCAAGAAGCACTGGACTCTGGGCTCCCTGGCACAAGTGAAGCAGCTTTCCTGGAATCAGTCTCCCACATCATGGATGGTCGCCTTGATGAGATTGCCAAATAAAGGTCTATGCAGAAAATTGGGTAAATGCATGTCTATATGCACATGTGTTTCTGTACATATGTATGTATAGCTTTCGTCTACATCAATGCCAAATATAATTTTCTTGGGTTCTTTTTATTCTCAATTCTTTCAGCAGTTACACCCAAATGAGTTGAAGAGGTTGAACAAGAAGTTTATACCTTGATTCATTTGTCAAATTATCCCTTTTTTTCTATTTGATATACACTTCTTGAATTTATATTGAGGCCAAAGTAATTGTCTTAAATAATATCTGTACTTCTGACAGATACGGTTTTAGATGGAAAGAGCAGCTTGTTTAGTTTCTGTTTCTGGTAATTTATTTTTATACCTTGCTTGCTTTGTCTTATGTTCAGGTTATGGATAACATTAAGCCTGTTATAAAATTAAAAGAATATAAAGCAAATAAAATAACTCAATATAAAGTATAGAAAATAGTTATTCAAAAATTGTCAAATATTTATCATATCAGTTTTTCTAAAATAATTAGAGATAGATCTTCTGGACCACTTAAGATTTTATTGATAATATAAAATAAAAAATAATGCAACATGAATTTTGAGGACTTATTTATATTTCACTTCTTTTTATTTTCTCTCTATTTTTTATTGTACCTTAAACTATCTCTTGAGCTCTTATATTTATAGGAGTTTGGAGTAAGTCGGCCATTCGGTTTGAGAGCCTTTCGTGAGGCAGTAGTTGCACTTGTGATTGCCATATTTGAAGACTTGGCGACTAAGTCATGGCCATGAGGTCATCTAATATGCCATCATTACATAATACTCTTACTTGGATGATCGCAAAATAGTATAATATATGTTTTTCGGGTATGTTAAAACCGCTTCATTAAAACCTTGCTAGGAAAATCCCAATTGAAAAAAAAAACCTTAGCAAAAAAAGAAGAGTACAGTGCTTAACTCCTCCTGTTTAATAAAAATTTGTTTACTTTCCCTGTTTAATAAAAATTTGTTTGCTTCATGAAAGACTTCTGAGACGGCGCATACTAATACCATGCACTAGTTTTCAAATGCTGCAGTTGGTAGTGCTTTAGTGAACAAGTCTGCCAAAATGTCACTTTAACTTATTTGCTGGACATCAATATCACTGCTTTTCTAGAGCTCATGTGTATGAAAGAATTTTGGAGAAATACACTTAGTTTTGTCACATTTGATATAGCTTCTCTTAATCTGTGCAATACAAGCTGCATTATCCTCATATAAGATTATCAAGGTATCTTACACTGTAGATAATTCGCAACTTTCTTGAATATATTGAATCATGGATCTTAGCCAGATGCATTCTCGGCTTGCTTCATGAATTGCAATTATCTCAGAATGATTTGAAGAAGTTGCAGTTAATGTTTGCTTCACAAATCGCCAGGATATAGTAGTATTACCATAAGTAAGCACATATCCAGTTTGAGACTAAGCTTTATATGGATCAGAAAGGTAGCCAATGCCTGCATAGCAAATTAATTCAGGTTGTGACTCCTTTGGATATAATAAGTCCATATCAGTTGTTCCTCGTAGGTACTGCAATATATATTTAATTCCTTTCCAATGTCTTTGCTTTGGTACAGAACTATATCTTGCCAATAAATTGACAGAGAATACTATATCAGGTCTTATAGAATTTGCGAGATATATAAGAACACCTATTGCATTAAGATATGGTACTTCAGGACCAAGAAATTCTTCACCCTCTTATCGAAGACGGATAGGATCTTTTTGTATATCTAGTGAAAGGACAACTATTGGGGACCTTAATGGATGAGCTTTGTCCATGTAAAACTGCTTTAAAACCTTTTTAGCATATGCCAATTGATGGACAAGAATTCCATTTGATAAGTGCTCAATCTGTAATCTAAGGCAAAACTTTGTTCTCTTAAGATCTTTCATTTCAAACTTTTTTTTTAAATAAATAACAGCTTTAGTAATCTCTTCAGGAGTTCCGATCAGATTCAAATCGTCAATATAGACTGTAACATATACAGCACAACCAAAAACTCATAAGTGAGAAATATTTGGTTGTTGCCTAATGACAATTTGTAATGGTGAATACTGATTATAAGCAGTTGGTTGGACTCTAACTAAGAATGCAACATGTAATATGGCATGTCCCTAAGCAGAAACATGTAATTTTGTTTTCATAAGTAAAGGTCGAGCAATAAACTGAAGCCGTTTTATAAAAGTTTCAACAAGACCATTTTGTATATGTGTGTGAGCAATTGGGTGTGCAACATCAATTCCTATTGACATGCACTAATGATTAACGGCTTGGGATGTAAATTTTTCAGTATTATCTAGTCGTATTGACTTGATCAGGTAATTTGGAAATTGTGTCCGTAATCGAATAATTTGAGTAAGAAGTCTAACAAAAACAATATTACGGGTAGAAAGTAAACAAATATGTGACCACCGTGTGGATGCATTTATTAAAACTATAAAATAACGAAATGATTCACATGGAGGATGTATTGGCTCACAGATATCCCCTTGAATTCTTTATAAGAATGATGGAGACTCAAGAACTACCTTTGAAGGAGGTGGTCTGATAATTAATTTTTCTTAAGAACAAGCAGCATAATAATCATTTGACAAAAGAATATTCTGGTTCTTTAGCGAATGTCCATGTGAGTTTTCAATAATTTGACGTATCATTATTGATCCTGGATGACCTAAACAATCATGCCATTGTATAAAATTTTTTGGGTCAAAGTACTTCTGGTGCATCACTACAGGTGATTCCTCAGCTTTTATAGAAGTATAATATAATCCAAAAGACTATGCAATAAGTTTCTCTGATATATATTTCTTTCTTAAAATATAAGAAATAATGTACAGTTATTCTACATTATCTTCATTCGTCATCTCAATATGATATCTATTACGACGTATATCTTTAAAACTAATCATATTTATTGTAAATTTAGTAGAGTACAATGCATCATCAATGCATAATTTTGTTCCTCTTGGCACTATTATATTGGCCCTTTCGAAGCCTTTAATTAATTTTGTGGTGCTAAAAATTGTATTGACATTAACTTCAAGTAAAGTCAAGTGTGAGAAATATTTTTTCTCTCGAAGAATTCTGTGTGTTGTTCCATCGTCTGCTGAACATGTGCCTTCATAATTTATTTTAGAAATAATCAACGTGTTGGTACGATCCATGCATCTATATACAAAATATTAAAATCACTTATTTAAAACAAGATAATTTATTGAAAGAAAAAGCATGGAGGCAACATTATAAAAGATGATAATAAACTTAAATGGACTAGAACAACTAAAAAATAACATTAATTAGTGTGGATATTCCCATCACCAATTAAATGGTCTATGTTTTTACTTACATCTTCAAAGAAATCTGATACATCCAGTTAAGGAATATCGATCGGGTCATCAAAATCTATAAAATGCATTTATGCATTTTTTTCCTTTATCTTTAATTAAGGCTTAGTAAAACTCTCTTAAATGTTTAGGCGTACGACGTGTACGTGACCAATGACCTTTCATTTCACACTTATAACAAGTATCTTCATATTTCTTGAGAGGTTCATTTTGTAAACTTTTTTTTTTTTTTCAGAGTTATTCCACGGTTGATGGTATGGTGTGGTATTTTTAAATTTCATATGATAACTTATACCATAATTCTCATGGATTCAAAAATTATTCCTACCCTGACTATGACCACGTCCTCTACCACGTCCGCTAAATGAGATTGCATTCACTTTAGGGAATGGAACAAAACTAGTAGGTCGAGACTGATGATTTTTCATTAGTAACTCATTATTTTGCTCAGCCACAAGAATACATTATATCAATTCAGAATATTTTTTAAATCTACGCTCTCGATATTGCTGCTGTAGGAGCACATTCGAGGTATGAAATGTAAAGAATGTTTTTTTAGCATGTTTTCATCAGTAATAATTTTTTCACATAAATTTAATCGTGAGCAGATTTAAACAACGCAGAGTTGTACTCAATAACCGTTTTAAAATCTTGCAATCTCAGGCACATCCAATCAGATCGGGCTCTTGGAAGAATTACGGTCTTTTGGTGCTCATATCTCTTCTTTAAATTTTTTCATAATATCAATGGATTTTTTATCGTAAGTTACTCAGATTTCAATTCTTCATTAAGATGATGACGAAGAAAAATCATTGTTTTTGCACAATCTTGCTAGAATGCGTCATTTTTTTTCAGTTATTGTTTGCTCAAGTGCCTTCGCAGCTAAATGGATCTTATCATCAAGAATCCATGATAAATAATTATCTCCAGAAATGTCAAGGGCAACGAATTTCAATTTTGTAACATTTAACATTTTCAAAATGCTATATTAACAAAATAATAAAATTAAATCCGAACAAGATTATTAAGGCTATAGATATATTCAGGTCACATAAAAATAATAAAAGGAATACTAATTAAATAAACGGCGTGCATGCCTTAATAAGCATTCTATAAGAATGCTTGATTTCTTCTAGTTAATTATATTTCTAAAGTAATACATATAATAAAATGTAATTGCAATAATATGATCTGACTACATAAGTTAATGATCATGTAAAATTTCTACCGAACATATTAATGTTAGGTAAGTGTTATGATAAAAGACAACCAATAGAACTTTGAAAAGTATTGCGTAACGTACTATTTATTAAATATTATTTATTATATACTGTGGTAAAGAATTCCGGCTCAATCCGTCCGATCAAGCTCAATAAAAATTAATCGAATAAAGTTGGGCTACGGGATATCCCAAAAGGTCGACAATGCAGCCAAGCCCGCATAGCCGACCTGATGCCGACCTCGAGCTCAAGCCCAATGCAGCGAGTCTAACCCAAGGGTATAATCAGAGCATTTAATGCTATGACCTCAGTATTTAATGCGGAGATGACCCACATTTAATGCGGCAGCGGCTTGCCACGTAACGTCCATGCTCACGTCTGATTAGCCTAATTCTGGCATAATGGTAAAGTTGGACCCATGTCCGATCAGTCGGTAGCAAATGATGTGGTCTACGAGATAGGTCATGATGATCCTAAAGTAGTCACAAGGGTTAACACTCTATCGATTACATTATAAATATCAAAAGCCTAATGAGTAAGGTATGGACAATTGATTTCACGCATATACTTTCTTTATTCGTTTGATTTTCAATTAAGATTGATAATTTAATCATCGGAGTGTGATCGGCCCAAAGAGGGTCGATCCATTCTAACTTCTCTGTCTCTTTGCAGCGAGTTGGCGCTCTTCGATATTAGTTTTAGTAATTGGCCAGGCGTTTTTGAAAATTCCACTAACATGTACTTACTATGCAATTACTATTCATACATAATCAAATCAATAGTAGTTATCAATTATAAATTATAAATAGTAAAGTACTATTGATGCATAATATTCATTACTATGTAATTCATTTGATATATATATATTTATATATATAATCACTGTTTGAATTATAACTTTCAATTCAGATATCAAAATATAGTCAAGTCACATGTCTATGGAAAACAATTGAAATAAGAATTCTAGATCTATAAATATTATAGGCCAAAAATTCAAAATCTGAAAAAAATGAATCAACAAAGTTTCGAAATAAAGGACTATTCATCTCAATAGTTCAACTACTGTTCATACTATTCATCAACTATTAACCTAAATATAAATTATGAGATGAATTGAAAAGTGCACAGTAAAGAACTCAAAATAAAGAGAAATTACATATAAATTGAAGTATCTTCCTGATATAAGGAAGAATACAGTTATATTTTTCACGAGTACTTAGAGTTTCGTGTTGATAACGTGTTATAAAACTAAAAGAATAAAAAACAGATAAAATAACTCAAGATAAATTATAGAGAATAGTTCTTCAGGAACTGTGAAATATTTATTATATTAGTTCTTCTAAAACAATTATAAATAGATTTTTTGAACCACTCAAGACTTTAATAATAATATAAAACAAAAAACATATAACATGAATTTTAAGAACTTATCTATACTTTATTTTTTTTTATTTTTTTTTTATTTCTTCTTTTTATTTTTATTTTATTTTTAATTATATCTTAAACTATTTTTTAAACTTCTATATTTATAGAAGTTTGGAGTTAGTCGATCTTCCGATCCTAAAGCCTTTCGCGAGATAATGGCCACAATCGTGATCCATGTAATACTCGCATTTAAAAACTTGGCGACTAAGTTATGGTCACGAGACCATCTACTGTGCCATCATTACATAATAAAGCCAATCATTACATAATAAAGCCACATGGGAGCCTGAGTTTTTTCCCTTCTTTGTTGTAGGAGTAGCAGATGTCAAGAAGTCATTCATCATCCTTTTGAATCTAGGCCCACATCATTGGGGGCTTTTGGAACAAATGGAGTCAAATTTGTTACTTTTGGCAATGCTTGAGGAGAACAGAGCATTGAGCAGAACAGAACAGGACCTACCCATCTGATGGGGTAATGATGGGCTCCATCTTTGTTCCTGTACTTCATAAATTCTACCCAATCCAGAATTATACTATTCAATTATGTCAGATGTATCTCTTGCCCAAAGTATTTTTTTTAAGGCTGTGTTTGGATAACACGTTCAATAAAAAAAAGATTTCTTTGTTTTTTCTCATTTTTTTCTTATTCTTATGACACGATAATCAAATCTTGATTCTCTAATTTTTCAAACAAAATGCGTTAAGCTTATGGAATTCTTGATCTTGTAGCAGTTGAATGAAAATAGCATGAATTTTGCACAAATTCATGATTTGAACTTTTATAATTACAACACACATACGGGTAAAATTTTTGATATACTAGGAGTATCCCTATCAATAATTATTTAAGAAAAAGTGATATTATTATGTATATGAAAAAATAACTCAAATGAAAAATAAGATACTTTTGTAACACCAATAGGCATTAAATGATTTGGGAATGTACCAGTAGTGTCCGAAACGGTGTTAATAAGGCATCAATGGACATTTCCAAATATATTACGCAAAAGGATTGACACAATACACCAAATCGATTGGAATTGAGGAAATTTTAAGTAGGGACATTATTGTTGACATAAAAACCTCTATACGAAATGCCGACATGGATAAGTATTTAGTGATGAAAAAATAAAATAAAATAAAATAGTCATTTTGTTATCTTTTTTTTTTTATAATTTTTTTTTCATTTTCTTGATAAATTTAGATTTTAAACATAGCATAAGGGTGTGTTTGAACCTTGTAAAAATGAAGGGCAAGAGAAGTGAGAAAGAAATTATAGAGAAAGTAGTTTCTTTTTCTTTTTTTCGTTTAATTTTGCAAAGAAAATAAAAGCAAAGTGAGGAGAAAATTTTTTTCTCTTTCATTTTTTTTTAATCTTTCCTCTTAAATTGAAAACTCCTTTCCTTTGCATCTCCTTTATTTCTTAAGTTCCTAACACATTGTCAATCTTAATCGTCCAAACACCCAAAATAAAGGCATCAATTCAACCATACTTTGCATTTGCACTCGACTTCTATACCAAAATATAATTTATAGATGTACATATAAATAACTGTATGTAATTATTCTCATTCTCCCATTTTCATTCTCTCTCCACCCTTTCCCGACTTTTTCTCTTCCTTTCACACCAGAGTTCACTGTTAACTTCCCCTCTCTCTCTCTCTCTCTCTATAGAAATGTATGAACCTTATTACCATAGATCTCCAAGACGACGAGCAAACGTAGCTTCATGTATAGTGGCCACAACGTTCTTGCTCTTCCTGGTCGTCGTTGCCGTCGCCGTCTTCTTTCTCCTGTTCAAACCCAAGGACCCAACGATAGCCGTCGACGCCGTGCAGTTCCCGAAATTCTCGGTCTCCAACGGCTCCTTCAACTTCAGATTCTTCCAGTACGTGTCGGTCACAAACCCCAACCGCGACGACTTCACGCACTACGACAGCTCGCTCCAGCTCGTCTACTCCGGCAGCCAGGTCGGAGTCGTGGTCATCCCCGCAGGCGAGATCGGCGGCGGCCGGACCCAGCACATGTCGGCGAAGTTCGAAGTCGAGAAGTATCCGCTGGCGGCGAGGTCGGGTGGGGTAGCGTCGGCGGCAGCGGTGAGTGATGGTGGTGGTGGTGGGGTAGTGGGGCCGACGATGGAGATAGAGACGAGGATGAAGTTGGTGGGGAGGGTTAGGGTGTTGAAGGTATTGACTCATAGGGTGGAGCGTCGAGTAAGGTGCAGAGTCGCCATCCGAGTGAGTGATGGGTCAGTGTTGGGTTTCCACTGCTGATGAGTGCTGATTATTGTCTTTGGCTACAATTTGAGTTTTGAATTGAATGAGTGAATTGTACTATTTAACTTGGCATTAGATAATTTTCCACTCTGTTTGGATTCACATAGTTAGCAGGAAACTATCTTCGACAGGAAAACTTGCAATAAAAACGAAACTTATATTAAATTAAATTTTTTTTTTTACGAAACGATTTCGAGACTAATTCAAAACTCCAAAATAATTTAAAAGAGCTTGTCAAAAATTCTTTAAAAATCTATCGTGAAAGTCCCTCAAAAACTCGATTTTCATAACTTTTAATATTTTTTATGCTTTCAAAATCTTATTATTTAACTGTAATATATAAATTTTTAAATAAAAATCTATACAGATTGTGTGATTTTAGTATTATGCTTATCATAATATTATTCTAAATACTTTACATAGTTTTTTTTTTTTGCGTTTTTTGGTAAAATTATTTTATAAATATCATATTTAATTTACATTACCTAGCGTTTCTCGTTTCCCATCAATTTTTCAAATCACGTTTTAAACTGTCGTTTCACATATCGTTTTTTATTTTCATTTATTATTTTGGCAATTATGGTTTGGAACTTGGGGGAGAGGAGGGAAGGAAGAAAATTTTTTTCCCTCTGGTTTTCTTTCCCTTGTTTGATTTTACTTAAGAAAGAAAAAGAAGGAAAAGAAGAAGAAAAATTTTAAATCACTATCTCTTCCTCTCTATTTTTCTTCTACTTTGCTTTCATTTTTTTTTTTTTCTTCACAAAACCAAACATAGAAAGAAAAGTATATTTCCTCTATTTTCTCTTTTTTTTTTTTTTTTTCCTCGCCTTTCCTTCCCTCCTCTCCCCCAAGTTCCAAACACTCTAAAGAGTATAGTGCAATGCCCAAATATTACAATTGAGCCGAGTAGTTTGTTATTTAAACTTAGTTTGAAGACTTAACAAAGTTTCAAAATATGTTCAAAATAGACTTGTTTATCTTCGAGCCGATTAACTATGATTTTTGTAGAATTCTAAATTGCATATAAGCTTATCTAGCCAAACTTATAAAATTATCAATTTTAAAATATGTTTAAGTTTGCCTTGTTTAGGTAATGAACCAAATCTCTAATGAATTTTTAATAAGCCAAACACGAGTCGATTTTAATTAGTTCGGCTGGTTCTAGAATTCAAAACTCAACTCAATAAGATTTAATACTAATTACTTAGGAAAACAAGCACGGTTACATAGATCCTTTTTCCCCTGTTGACAGTTGGCTAAATTGGAAAAACTTAACAGAATTTACATGGACGACAGAAATATATTCAAAATGGCTTTGCTCATCTTCAAATTTCCTTCTTCTACAGAGGTAGATACAGGCCCCACATTGCAGTTATACTGTGTCTGCTACACAAATCCTTCAACTTATAATGCATGGTACTTAAAATCATGCATATTCTGATCATAGTAATCATCTACAAAACAGAGACATACATTCCAATCAAACACAGTAATAGTAGCAGAACTCCAATCACAAAACTGAGAGCACATTTTGGCCAGAACTCCATACAAGTTGAGTTGTTCTTTCAAAGCCTATCTCATATTATCAACCATAAGAAAAGAACCTTATTAAACAATGTGTGAAAGCTGAAACTTCCAGCCAGTTTTCATACATGTCTCAAGAATTCACATCATCTCTATCAACTAATAACATTAGCAGAAAATTCAGCATAGGAGAGAGAGAGAGAGAGAGAGAGAGAGAGAGAGAGAGAGAGAGAGAGAAAGAGAGAGCAGCCTTTTAACTACAGAGGTTGGGTATGCATGCCCCACCATCTGGGTTCTGCTGTTCCTTCCATATTCGGCCTGTAACTCGCAGCTTCAGTTCTTTCCTGTCTCCTCCAGAGAAGAAAAGGGCCATATTTCGTTGTATAACGAGGCCATCATGGCTGTCCCTCACCTTCCTGTGACTGTCCCTTATACTTCGTGGAGTGCCCTCCCAAATGAGTTTCCGGCCATTTCCCCCAACCTCCAGGCTGTAACTGTAGTTAAGCGCATCTGTTTCATCACCCATGAATCGTAGAAATGCCATATAAACAGGAGCCATCCCGAGCTGAAAAGCTTCAAAATGTAGACAGAAGTACTGACCAAAACAACTGAAGACCTAAGAAAGGAAGAGATGGCAAATATTTTAGTGGACACAATAATTTAAAATGTGCAACTGCTCAAGGATTTGGGCTCTAGAACAGTGATTATTCAGCAAACAGCAAGAACCATAAATCTTGCAGGGATGCCTATAGTGACCGAATCCAAGGTCTAGATTATCATTGCAGCATTATGGCTTTCTTAACTTTTCCTTTTCTTTTTTAAACTTTTTCGTTTCCTAATATTTGTCTCTAGAGACAGAATCTGGGGTGGGAAAAAACAAAAAAGCTTAATATTGTTAGAAAGTAAAATATGCCAAAAATGGTAATCACTCGAGAACAACATATAATGGTCAATGTCAATCTAATCTCCTGGGGTATGCAGTCCTAATAAGGTGGTTAATTTTAATACAACTAATGACCACTACTAAAACCATTGTTCTTTATTACTATTGTAATCAATATTTGAAACTATGGAGCATTGAAAATAATCTACTTAATGCACAGAGCAAAATTTCCAGGGTTTATTCTTATAAACATTGTGATTGGCTGTGAACTAACCATCTTTATGGAAAGCCTAATAGAAAACGGGTATTTTTGTTCATTGCCGATCAATCCATCACATATACAATAAAGCTCACTCATAAACAAAAGAAAGTGCAAATACATATGTGTGCGTGTATGTACTTATATTTATATATATACAGAAGTTTAGTTAAGATGAAAGAAAAACACTTACAGTTAACATCCATGTGGCATTCTCTACCTCACGTGGATTAGACTTGACATAGCGATGGTTGAATGTGCATCCAGAATGCATGTCTACTTTGTGATCATCCCTAAGATGACTAACCAGGTATGGAATATCCCCTGCAACTGAGCACTCGGATCCAGCATAAGGGCAGTTGTATGGTCTAAAGTTACATATGGCCTCATGTTTGAGCTTGCTGTAGTAGGGGAAGATCTCATGGCATCCAAGAGAGCAATACTTGCAAGGCAGTTCAAGTGATTCAGCTACCTTTTCTAGTGCTAGACACCTGATATCACCAAGCTCCTGTCTACAAGTGGGACATCGGTTGTGTACCCTAGCTTTACAGGTGGAACAGAGTGTGTGCCCATTATGACACTGAAAATGAAAATTTGTTAGAACAGCAGCCTATTCACTTTTTAAGGAAAAATGTGACCTGAAAATTTTTAATAAGCAGACTAATGGAAACAACAGAATATATATATATATATATATATATCATATTAAAAGGCATATATGTATGTGTCCGTAGACAAACCTTATTAGTGTTTTAAAATGTAAACTTCCTAGTATATATTCAACATTCATTTATAGTATGCATATATGCACGAGTAAATGTAGATGTGTCTGCATTTATAACTCAATGATGACTTGGAATGAAGGTGAAAGGACAGATGTTCCCAACATCATATAGGGATTCATAACGGCATGAACTTTAGTTCCTTTGCCACAGTTGTCAACAAATCTAAAGCCATGGATATCTGTCCAATTCAGTCGCAGTTCTTTTTTCAGCTATATGTAGCCAAATCAGTAAGGTGATCAAGCACAACCAATGCGGTAACATAACTCCCTATTTTCTAAGGAATGACAGCAAGAACATGCAGGATGGAAGTCTTAAGTATTTCATGCAGAAAAATATTAATCGAATTTAAAGACACAAACAGAATGTTGATGTCCTAAAGGTAGCACAATAGTGACCTTCCAATACCAAAAACCATTCTTCATTCAAATTAAAATAACTTTCTAATGACAGTTATCTTAACAAACCAAAGAAAATTAACTTTGCTAAAAATAGCAATCCTGAAAATGCTTCAAAAGAAAGAACACCAAGACTGTCCTCTACACACTAATATGCTGCAACATTTTCATTTGCAAATCACTGCTCCCTGGGAACTTGCTTCCAAAGCTTCCATTATTATCAGCTCCTCAGAAACTGCTTTTCTTGTGGAAAGCCAAAACAATTATTAACTGAATCCAAGTTCTCTATTGCACAAACCAAACCTTAGATTATATACACCGAATTCGTCTGGAGTTCATGTAACAGGACATTGTTTCTGAGGTCACATAGGTAATGACGCTATTATATCATGAATTGAAGAAATCGCTGCACTTCAAAAGCTCTGATTCAGTAGGAACTGTGATTCAGAAATTTTCAAGTTAGGGGGATTATAATGGGACAAATGAACATCATTTTAGTATTTTACAGTTGAAACAACCCGAATAATGACAACTAAAAGGACTTTAAATGAGAGCGCAACATCCTAATGAATCAAAAGACAATACTCTCCGAATATGGACAAGTCTTATAGGGGTAACCTCTTTGTATTAGAACATTTTTCCACGAAACCATCTATCCCATCAGTTGCAAGAAACAACACAAAATGTTTGATTTTCCTGGATCTCATTTTTCACCACAATGCATAAACTAATTCCGAAATCAAAGCAGAGACTTACCTCTAGTTTTATGTAAACCTCTTTAACATGACAGATATGTCTCCTCTTATACTAAAGACCCTCCAACCATCAGTCACACATAATCCTTGCACGTCTCCAAATCATCTTGTTAGTTTTCCCACTTTTCGTAAAAAGGAGACAGAGATAATAGATTAGTAGAAACCGTCTCTGACCTATTTCTCTTGTGTACAGTATACAGACATCAGTGAAGAAAAGAGTCGATACTCTCAGCCAAATAACGCAGTGAGCAAAGACTAGAATGCCAGTGGGTTATACTGAATTTGCATAATTTTAACGTGTTATTCGATAAACTCCTTTCTAAATCCCCCTGCCGGTTTTCCCACTGATCACAATTTACCAGCAAAACACAAACCAAACCCCAAGCTAGTAAAAGAGCAAAAAGATTAAGAGTTCAGCAAAAACCCGCTTATCAGAAAAAAAACTATCCTTCCTGACCGCACAGATCTCCACCCATCCGAATATTTAGAAAGTGCAATTTCCAAAATTATGCAATAATTAACATTTTCCTCTGAATGTCCCCTTCATGCCAACACTCAAGTGCATTAATTAGGTTAACCATGTCCCATACCATCCAGCCCTATTACATCAATCAATCGATCAACCCAAACACACAATTTCAGAATCCCAATAAATTTAAAGCACAGAAGAAACCCAACCCAGCAAATTACATGCTTGCATCAAATATATCATCAGAGCGAGTCCCCAATATCCAATCTTCTACATCAAATTCAACAATCCAATGACACCAAAAAAAAAAAAAAAAAAAACAAGCAGAGAGGCACAATCGAAAGGACAAGTAGTGAATCAATTGAGACAAATAGAAGACAAACCCACTAATTTAAATTCAACATAGAACAAACCTGGTGTATTGGAGGGTACATTGAATTGGTACAAACTGGGCATTCGAGAAGCTCATGGACGCTTGTCGTTGGAGGAATCGCGGAAGAGACAACGTTATTGTGAGGCTTGGAAGACGGAAACTGAGAGTGAAGATGATGATGGATCTCATCCTCATCCATACCATCCGACGATGATATGCATTCAATGCTATCCAACTCCATTCATACAATATTTCTATAAAATAAGATTATTTGCGTGTGCACCCACAGACAAAGATAACACGAATTTATGGGTTAGTCTGTGATGGGTTTGATTCTTTCGGTTCTAATTGTCACTCAGTGTTCAAGTTTCTTGAAGGATGAACAGAAAGGAAACAAAACGAGAGAAAGAGAGGTGCTTTTCTTGATGGGTTTTCTTTTTTCTCTTTCATTTTTCAGTGTACTTGGGCAGAGAGATAGAGATTAGGAAAGGTTTTGGAGAGTGGGGTAGATGGATTAGGTAGATCAATATAAGGAAAGCGGTGACCTTTGATTGATTCACTTTTTGGGGGAATTTTGATTTTGCCTGATAGCTGTTTCTCAGTAATTTGCATTCTATATCTGTCACACAGATATATAATCTGGACTCTCAAGAAATACCTCTAATCTAATCGTATTTGTTGCACTATATTAGTCTTTGTTATCATTTGTAAATATAAGAAAAGAGACAATTCACCAAAAAAAAAAAAAAAAAAAAAAAAGGGTACAATTACAATTATCTTAATCAATCACCAGTGCTAGTTTTAACGATGGGTAGCGAATTATAAGTTTCGACATTATTGACCACCTCAATACTCGCATAGTTAAAGTGGTACTCAAAGTTTCTTTTTTCGTTTTTATAATTTTCGCCTTTTGCCAGGGCAACCCTAACTTTTGCCTTGGTGAATTTTACTACTCTCAAAGTTTTGGCATTCTAAGGGTATTTTTGTCTACTCATCCAAATTTGGGCTGGTAATATCTATAGCTTTATGAAAGTAGGGCCACCCAAAACATTACTTAAATGAAGGATCAACCCTCTTTCAGAGAAGGAATAACTCCCAACATTTTAAGTTATCACGAGTGCATTCATTTTAATTGCATTGTATAATGTTTAATTTCATCTTCATAATAGTCGTAATTGTATGATACTTATAGATGCATTATGTATATATTTCACTTTCAAATGTGTGTGGCAAGAATATTACATCATGAGATAGGATTAGAGTAGGAGGTTTCCTTCTTGCTCTCTAGGGATTTAGGGCTGGCTGGGGCAAAGAAACAGCAGCCCCGTGGAAGCTTCCTTTCTCCAAAAAAGTCCTCGAGGACACAAGTTTATATATATCCTGATGGAGTATAGGTCTCTAGCTAGGATTGGCCCAGGATTAATGAGCATTCCTTGGATGACAGTACATGCCATAATCGATATATGTGGGAAGTCATGGGTGTACTTTCACATATCTGTGTATATATAGGTATCTATGTACATAACCACAAAAGGTGTTCACTTAGTGTTGTGGATCATATGGTACAATCACTAAAATGGTCATGGGGTAATCATCATCCATTGCTGCCTATAGTATGGAAGGCATCATCAATTAATGCATATTTATATTCAAAGGAGAAAGAAGATTTGTTTGAATAATAATGGGATAAGAGATAACTTGGGTTGAAAGCTACTTCCAAGATTGAAATGGCCACTAGTGCTTGCAGAGATGATTCTAAAAGCATTATTCACAGCTTTAGTTGGCTTAAAAAGGATGCTACCAAAGCTCATCTACTGGGTGCTGGAACCAATCAAGAGAAGGCTGAGACTTCTCTCCACTCCCATGGCCTCAAAGATGGAGAAAATGAAATTATTAATTCTCTTCTTCCCTAGCTTACCTACCCAAAGGAAAAAAAAAAAGAAGGAAATGGAATTTTCTTTTCCTTTCTACCAAACAAACGATAAAGAAAATATTTCTTAAATCAAGCGACATCACAGCCCACTTCTCACCATCATGTTTGAAATGGAGGGTTGGAAATGGTCACATCCACCATGGGTTGAAACTAGAACCCATCAATGATATGATGGGTGTCAATGAACAACCCTATTTCCAAATAACCCTACTGATTAAGTGGTAAATAATTTTTTCATCTCGATTTTTATAAATGATTGTTTTGCAAGACAGCTAAAAAAAATTTTATAATCTTTATCGAAGAAGTTACTTACTACTAAAACTGTTTATTTTATTTTATTATTGAGTATTGGTAGTGTGAAAACGACTCATGATACCTTACAATTTTCCCATGAAATAGCGTCAAATTTTAGATCCAATCGTGGTTTTAACGGCCAAAGCGAGCAGAAATTGAGTTCAAACAATCCAATTAATATAACCAAACATATTTCAAGGTCAATTCTACCGTAGCGAAAATTCAAAAATTTACAAACGAGAATTCACAGCTCTTTGTTAGTCAACTATAAAAATCTAAAATTTTTTTTTCCCTTCATCTCCAATAAATACAATCTGCTACAAAGAAACTGGAGAGGAAAATGAAAAATGCACTCCATGTACAATACAGAACAAGCTAAAGAACCACTGCCTTCGGATCATTGCCCACGTTACAACAAATCGATCAAGGGTTTCTCAGAATATGTGTTCTGAGACTCAGCTTGTTTAGTAATCAGCAGCGGCAACTGATAAACTTTATCCATCCTTTCAAAAAGCACCACAGGACTACAAGCATACCCATCTACCACTGATTTGGGAAGGCTTCTCTGTATTTTGCATCCTCTCCCAGGGTGAGCTGTCTTATTGTATCGTCCCTTGCGTGGGTGTTTAATAACCTCTGTGCTAATCTATCTTTAGATTTTACTTTCTTTTTCAGCATTGATGCTAGAGTTTGTTTCTTGTTTCTACCAAAAGACTTCTTCCCATTGGTTCTCTCCACATCTTCTCCAATGGCTGAAGACCTTGAAGTTGAAACCAGAGCAGCATCCCGTAAAACAGCTTCACTGTGTTCTCGAACTTTTGCAAGCTTCGCTTGCTTCAATGCCTTTTGATCATGTTCTCTCTTCTTTGCTTCTTCTCTATCCCTATCCCGAACATTCTTCACTGCTTTTTTTGCCAATTGCTCCACCAAATTAGTCCCCAAATCAGCAGTTATCTCCTCTGTTAAAGAGGTTTGATTGACTGGTTTTCCCTCATCATCCCGCGGTATTATAGGTCCATGAAGTGGGCAAACTCTCAGATCTCTTCTCTAACAATGTCCCCCTTTACTCAAAAGAGCATGACATGGTTGGATTTCAACAGGGTCCTCTTTGTAAAGTGTTGCTTGAACATTCAACTCTGCAATTTTCTGTGCTGGAATAACTGCATCATGGTCTACGCGACCCCAGTGACCTTCAAGCTCCAAATTCTTCACATTTCTTCTTCACTGACTGGAGATGATTTCGAATATCAATGGACTCCTTCAACGCTGAGTCTCTGAATCTGTTGTCTGCCACTTCAACCCTTACGAGAACAGAGATCCACTCTTGCACCGAAACCAAATATTTAGTCACCAGGAGCTTGAACAGCTCCCTTAACACATCAAAAACCACTTTATTGTCACTAGTTTCGTGAACCTTCTCCCCTTCTTTCAACGAATCAAGACGTATCTGCCGAAGTTCAGAACTACGAAACTCTTCCATTTCTTCATCATCTATAATACCCACCAGCGTACTTTCATTTTTTGCACTAACGATATCTAAGCATTCCCCAATTTCATCAATTGTAATTCATCCTTAATTGCAGAAAGATTTTCTTTCAGAGTTTCAAACTTGTTCAGTAAAATTTCTTTTGTCCTCATCTCCCTTTCCCTTACCTCCTGCTGAATTCGAGCTGAATTTGCTTGTAGGTTTGGGAATTGAAAACGCAGGGTGATTCATGTTCTCAGCAAGAAGAGTTTTAAAAAGTTTTGACCGCATGAAAAGTTCATCTATAATGAGAACTGCAAGGTCTCTCACCTACAGAACGCATTCCAAATCGAGCTTTTATATTGGACATTATTTCCCTCACAAGGTAAGAGCGTATATAAATCAGTAGTACATGCAAACGACTCAAACGAGAAGATATTGGAAAGTCACATTATTACACCATCAACCTTTAATTACATTTTGTTTTGATACCATTAAGGATGTTTTCCAAATACAACCCTGATTATCTCGTCAAAATGTAATGGACAAAAAATCCATCCAGGTTACATATCAATGCACTAGAACATAGTATTAAGGGTGTCTCTTTTTGCTCCAAACACCCAATCTAGTTTTGACATTAGATCATGGATGATCCCATGTAAAGTCTTCTTCAAATGCTAGGGGAAATGCATTCAAGTACAATCACCAGTAGGCTTGAAAGGAATTAGTGCTGGATCTTCAAGGACGAAATGATTAAATTACCCATTGAGAGCACTTTACGCTAAAAACCCTTTGATAGAATACATCATATCTTGCTTAGGCTGTTAGCACAAGGGTTGTGGATGGAACAAACAAAGCACAGTAGAGTATACATGAATTGGGTTGGGTCAGATTTGTGCTAGATCTAAGATTGACCTGAACTTGATCGGTACCAAATTTTTGGATTTAGAACCGAACTGAATCAATCCGACTAAATTCGGTTCCATACCTCGGGTTGGGTGGGGTTCAAAACGAGTTGAGTCGGGTCGGGTCTACATTTTATGTATCTTATTTATTAAAAAAAAAAAAATAATAGAATTGGTTTTACATCCTTAATTTTTTAAAAGAATAAAAAATGGCATGTTAACACAAATCAATAAATATTCAAGTGCAAATGACCATAATCTAATGGCATATATACAATATATATATATAAACTTTATGATATATAAAGATAGAGTCTTGGTTCAGTTTTTGAGCCAGTTCGAGTTGGATTCTCAGTTCGATTCGAATCCATAAAATATAATACTGAGAATCGAACTGAACTTATCGATTTGTCATATTTTAGACAAAGAACTGAGTTGAATCCCTTATAAACCTAAACCAAACCGATCTAAAAAGGTCAAATTAATTTGGTTTTCAATTCTTTTGATTTTTTGGTGCACCCCTAAAGCTTAGGCAAGAAATTAGAACATGTTATATTTTGAGTCTTCATGCTTACAGGCTACCAAGCCTTATTCATCGACATCACAATAGTTTAGTGCAAATTATTATGATTTATGAACCACGTTGTTCCCAGATAACATTTATAAGAAGAATCATAGGATTCTGAGTCAGGAATGTCCTTCAGGGTGGGCTTCCGATCAAAGATTAATGCCACTATTGGCATCGTATAGGTTAAACGATATGCATTGTTTTGCTCAATATAAACAATTGAAAAGGGTCATACATTTGATTTGCATATTTCATGGGATCATGTTCCTTGCACATGGGTAGAGAGAAAGAGAGACAGACAGAGGAGAGAGAGAGATAGGCCTGCTCTTTCCATAATTCTTTTGATTTTTTTGTTTTTGGTATGTTACATCTTATAATAACATATAATATCTTTATAATTTTTAAAATGACACCGTATTTTCTTTCCTGACAATATACAAATACTTCCTTTCTATTAACCGAATATTAATGGAATTGACAGAATTAGATGATATCAGCATTTTGATAATTCAAAATACCAATATTGCCCTTAAAAGATAAGCAAAGTTAATATTGGCCAGAAGTAAACTTTGCAACCAAACATACCCCTTCTCCCTTCATTCATGTCTCTACCCCTCACGTGACCTTCACTGCTCTAGCCCCACCGCCATACCCACCCATCGCCGCTGCTGCACCGCCCAACATTGCTATTGCTTCTCTCTCTGACATACATCTAAACACACATCATCTTCCCGTGACAGTTAATGGAATTGACAGAATTAGGTGGCGTCCGCAATTTGATAATTCAAAATGTCAATATTGCCCTTAAAAGACATGCAAAAGTTAGTATTAGTTAGAAGTAACCTTTGCAACCAAACAAACACCTTCTCTCTCCATTCATCTCTCTACCTCTCACGTGACCTTCACTGCTGAGCCCCCACCGCCCCACCCACCCATCGCCGCTGCTGTATCGCCCAACACTGCTATTGCTTCCTCTCTCTAACATACATCTAAACACACATCATCTTGTAACCCAACACAAAACCTTCATATCCAATTAGCAAAACAAGCAAACTCAAACCAATACCATTTACAAATCACAAATTGCCTCCTTTATTCGCCACATACCCGTACCTCCTCCAACCACACCCATTGCCATTGAAGAAGATCGATGGACAGGAATTAAGATATAGAGAAATATATATTTAGAAAGAGAAACAATTCTCTATTACTTACTCAGATATATATATAACTCATATATATGCGCCAACATAGGAGGTTTGGGGGTTTGTGTGGCTATGGTGGTGGGGGAAGATTGGGTCGTTGCCATGGTCGATCATGGGTCGAAACAGACATTCCGTGATACAAACACGAACCCAACTTCAGACCACTATGACATTGCTGACGAATTTGACAAATTAGAGTTGTTTGGGGAGTCGGGGACAGTGACGCTGATGCATGTGAAGGGATATCTTGAGACCAGTGGCTCAAATATTCATCCACCTGTGAGCGTATTTGTGAAATTGATAGAATGAAGGCTTTGAATGATAATATCTTAAAGGCGTAGGTGAAGTCCACACACACACGAATGTATATGTATGCAAACCCAGAAGTAAATTTTTAAAACCAGTAGTTAATTCATATTAATTGAAAACCGAACAACAAAGTTAGCTTCAAATGACCACCATTAACAAAGAGAGAAGTTAAATCAAAAAGAAAAAAAAATATCCACATGATCAGATCAACATAAAAAAATGTAATTTGGAAAAAAGAATTGGGTATTTTTTTTTTCAAAAAATATGGTACAATATTGGTTGAACTAAACATAGTGAAACACCAACAACAGTAGTGTGAAAATTTTGCATTACTATCTGGGTTTGGTTTGTTTTGGTTGATACAAATGCTTTCGAGTTTGTAGTATTGATGTATGGATATGGTTTTTTTTAAGATTTTATGTTTTATAGATTTGGAGTTGTGCAGGCATACTTTGTAAGCCGGATAGGTGCAGATAAGTTATGGGTCTCCATGGGAATGACTAAACAAAACGGTAACTATCTTCAATGATCGGCGATGAAGGACAGTAAAAGTGAAGGTGGGCGACCGACGGAGTGGGGTTGTAGCCTGTGGTGGCGGTTGATCAGTGGTGGGTGCTGTTTGCAGGTGATGGTTGCAATTTGATGATGATAACGGTGGTTGTGTGATTTTCTTTGGTCGTTGGAATAAATTATTGGTTTGCTTGTTAGGTAATTGAATGAGGAGGCATGGTGAGTTTGGTTACAGGAATAAAGTTAAAATCAAATAAAAAAGGTAATGTTGTACTATCAAAAAAATTATGAAGAATTTATCACTAGAATGATGTGTCTAAATTATGTGCCTAAATTATATGCTTATCACTTTAAAATAAAGAGCTTACTTAGATGCTTATTAATTACAAAACTGTTATCGTTACATCATTCTGGTGTAAATTTCTATACATAAATTTTGAAAGAATAATATTTTTTAATATAAAAAAAGTAATGTTATACAATCAAAATAATCATGTAAAATTTATTACCAGAATAATGTGACTAAATTGTATACCTATTACTTTAAAATAAAGAACTCACTGAGATGCTTATTAACTACAAAACTGTTATCGCCATATCATTTTAGCGTAAATTTTTGTATATAAAGGTAAAATGATAAAATGCCTAAAATGATAAAATGTCATTTCTATCCTTAATAGGTAAGTGTCATTTCACAATGATAAGGGCAGTGATTGTCATTGCCAGTGTAATTTACCTTTTTGTTTTTCATGAGGCCTTGATTAACTATACTGTAATGGGAATAAATTTAATGGGATAGATAAAGAGTAGTCTTCGTGTTCGTATAAGATTTTTGTCCTGAGCTTTCAAGTAGGCAAAAGAGTCCAAAAGCTGCAACGCCCCCTAGTAGAGACAATTGCCTTAAACCAGTTTCTGAAAAAAGCTAGCAGCAGCAGCGACCCAACGTGACAATTTCCTAGGGGAGGTTGAGCTTCGGTGCCCACCATTTTTGACTATCTGCTGCTACTGCCGCCAATTGTCGCCATGTGCACCATCTAGTCAGAACTCATAGGTCTTCTCTCACAAGCCTTCTTTAACACCTGTTTGGAACTTGTGAAAAAGGAAAGGAAAGTTAACGATAGATAATGAAACGGAAAATCCTTCTCCTTCCCATGATTTTAGATTTTGCAAAAAAAATAAAAGAGAAATAAAAGGCCCGTTAATTCAAAAGAAAGCAAGAAAAAAAACAACGAAAATATAAAAAAGAGTGATTATTTTTCCTTTTTTCTTTCTCTTGCTTTTTCTCCCTTCTAAAATCAAATAGAAAACTATTCCTTCCAATAGTCTGTTCATTCATCTGAGCACTGAAAAATTTCAAATTCATGCATCATACTCGAACCCAGTTACAAAGAAATGAAGAGCATCTAGATGATCTGAACTCTTTTCAGGCCACATCAACATCAATAGTCCAGCAAAGTAGAGACCTACTGATAATTATAGTACCATGAAGGCAAAACAGCACAAATTCAAATCAGTCATCTTACAGACCCTTGTATTAGAGCAATAATCAAAGTTGATAATACAACAAACAAACAAACAAGTAAAGATCTTTCTCCTTTACCAGTATCTTCTACCTCAAAAAGACTTGGAAAAAAAGAAAACCTAGCAGGGAAAGAGTTTTCCCTTCTTCCAAACAAGCCATATCCAAATCAGGCGCACCCGCGTGGAGCAAACCCGATCCGGGAACCTGCCAGATCGTACACGACCCGGAACCCCTGTTGCTGGATGTTCCCAATTATGGACAATCCGCTCATGGTGCCCGCGAAGGCGAAGCAAAAACTGCCCTTGCTGTCCACCGGGATCAGATAATTCGACGCCGGCAACGACACGTCAGCTCCGACAAAGTGCATCACCACCGTCGGCACCTTCACCTGCGTCTTCCCGGAGAGGTCAAAGCACGTGTCGAACAGCGAAAAGTCGGGTGCCCTCTTCAGGTGGGACGCTCCGGCCAGGAAAGCGTCGCGCAGGGCCACATAAGCGGGTCGGGTCAGTCGAGTAACGGACGTACCCGAATCGATGATAACCCCGCCATTACCAGTATTGTCGAGCTTGAAAAGCGACGCCGTGATGCCCCGGACTCGGACACCTCCGACGCTAATTCCGGTGAGTCCAACGTAGTAAAAAGTGTCGAGCTTTGGGTTTGTGAGTAACGGCGTGAACACGGCGGTTTTCGAAACGGCCGCGTCACCGAACACGACGGAGGACGGTTTCGAAGAAGCCGACCGGTCTACTAAGCAGTACGAGAACTTCTGGCCGAACCGACGACCAGTCTGACTCGGGAACGATAACTTCCCTCTGCCTAAACCCAGCAACCCGGCGGCGCCAACGAACAAGCCTTCATTGTCGTGACCACATCCGAGCGCGACATTATTCACTCTCGTCCTCCGAAACGTCAGCGTTTCGGTGGAGAACTCGCCGAAGGTGAACGACCCGTCACCGTACGAGACCTGGTAGAGACACATCTGTCGTTGGTTGCACCCCGGCGAGTCGAGCCGGCGGCACAAGGGGGACCCACAAGTCAGGCTAGCGAACGACGTCGATTTCATCGGATCAAAGACCGGGTCGGCCTGGGTGTAACATTTCCGGCACGGCGAGCATTGTATCCAGACGATGTCACTACCGGTGTCCAGCACCATATACGCGTACTTCGGCGGCGTACCCATACCCAACCGGGTGAAGTACTCGCCGCTACCCTGCGCGAGTCCCGAGGTCACAGAGCTACTAAACTCTCCGTTACCTCGCACGCCAGTCCCGCTCCTGTTGACGGCGACCTTAACGGCGGCGTTTAAAGTCTTGGCCCTAACGGCGTCTCGTTGGAGTCTGAGGTTGAAGAGGCTCTCTGGGGAGGCGTTGGAGGAAAGAGAGTCTCGGTGGTGTAACTGTACCGAGAGGGTGGTTTCCGAATCCGGCTCGGTGGTTTCGCCTGTTACAGCGAGGGTTTCGGAATCTTGGGTTGTCCATGAGAGGGTCCGTGGTTTGGGAAGAGACTGCAAAACCAGGGGCTGGTATTCGAGGGATTCGGAGAAAGCTGTACAGAGAGAAAGGAAGATAAAGGCAAAGAGAATGGCTCTGGCTTTTGCTCCCATTTTAGAGAGAGAGAGAGTAGAGAGAGTGCAGAGTGAGTGATAAAGCAGAAAGAGCTTTGGGAGTATAAATAAATAACGGAGACAACACTGTGTGCGAAAGGCGGTTCTGATTTTGGAGTTATCAACCAGAGGGTCATGAGAAATGCAATTGATTTACACGACCAAAGTCATTCAATTTGTTTTTTTTTATTTTTGTTTAAGTCATAATATAGAAACGGAAAAAAAATTAGACACCATAAACCCAATTTGAATACTACATTTTAAAAATACTTAATTTTTTGTTATGTAAATACACTAAAGTTAAATCACTTTACAATTAAACTTAAAATAGTACAAATTACCTTTAAGGTATAATAATTATATGATAAAACCATTTTTAACGTGACAAAACAAAAGCATATCCTCTTCAAAAAGTGAAAATTAAGAATGTAGATTATTGAGGATTATAATAGAAAATCAATGTAATATTACCTTCTATTCTTTGAAGTCTATTTTATGTCTTACTTTGAAAAATAAAAATATGAGTCCTCCCTTTTCTCATATTACTTCTTTTTTAAATTTATGTTTAAATACAATCTCAATTCCCCAAAAATACATTATTTTTAAAATTTTATTAGGGACAAATACACTGATTATTTGCTTTTTGTTGGGCAGAACTTTGGTCTGGTTTGGTTTAATTGTCCTTAAAGTAATTTAAATACGTTTAATCAATAGAATATCTCATGGGTAATTGAGCTCTAGTGGAGAATCGAGCTTCATGGCTAAGGAATCACCCAGTGATTGCAATCTGGTTTGTACTTAGTAGTATTGCGTACATATAATTCATATAGATGTATACATAAAATATACCTTTTTTTTTTTTTTTTTTCCCTTGTAAAGTGCGTATGGATTAGCTATTGTTACTTTAAGAAGCACCCCCATCTCTGCGATAAAAGTTTCCAGCTACCCGAGACTTTACAATATGCGGTTGAGGGTGGGCCATGGCTTTTATTTCCCCGAATTTATCGGCATTGATTCGGTTCAATTTAGGAAAGGGTAATAGTATACAAGACGAGCAAGTGGTTGGTTTAGGGCAGTAGTAACTCAAGATTTTTTTTATTTAATGATTACATTCTAGTTTTTATAATTATTTGATTGGGTTAAATTTACTCTTTAATATTCAAAGCATGTAATGAGATTTAAATTTTAATTTTGATATAGGTGCGGTAAAGTCTCGTGTAGATGTTGTGTGTAGTTAAAAGATAATATTTTTTGACGAATCTATGAAATCACCTATTTGTAAATTTATTTTTTTAACACCAAAAAATAAAAAAATAGTATGCAAGTTTTGTTTTTCATATATTTTTTTAAAATGTAACATTAAAATGATATAACAGTAGTACCTTTTGTTTTAAAATTGAAAATCTTTTGTCTTTTTAGTGGGTCTTTTTCTCAATGGTCAATATAATTGACGCATATTTTCACTTATGATAAATTTAAAAGTTTATTACTATAGAAACTTTGAGTTTTAGGTACATTTGTAAGATAGTGTGGATTAATGATGCTGAGGGAAGAGAATGAGACACATTAATGAGACAAATGATTTGAATTCCTTCTACTGTAATTAATAATTATTTTGATTACTTTTTTATTGGATATAAATTTTCTCTAACTCGAATTGTAAGAATTCCTATTGTCTATTGTACGTGGCAACATTTTTGTGTTTTTATTTTTTATTTAAGTATCTTTTACAAATAGTGTAGTCCCATAAATTGTGCCAAGAATCTAGGAGCAGAAATAGATGAACGACATTGTTTTAAAATGTTGCAATATAATGTGTTACCACATATACATGGTAGTAAAAAAAATTTCAGTACCGAAGAAAATCCTTATTCTTTTTTATTTTAGGAGATGTTTGGACTCAATTTATTTAATATCTTATGCCTTAAAATTATGATTTTTTTGAATTGTATTTGAGTGATAATAAAAAAGTGGGTTATATCTCACACAAATTTCTAGAAAAACCATTTAAAAATGTAATTTTTTAAAACAAACTTATTGTTTATAGTTTATAAGCTAGTCATCCGAACACTCTATTAAAGAAATAGGCTCACAACTCAATCACGTCATTGTGTATAATTTTTGTGTATATTAAGTAATTACTAATTTTGTTTTGAAGTAAAATACTTTCAATCAACCTATAATAAAAAAATTCATACAAAATTTTTGTACAAAATAACCCATTT
This sequence comes from Euryodendron excelsum, assembly GCA_033060915.1. Taxonomy (NCBI): domain Eukaryota; kingdom Viridiplantae; phylum Streptophyta; class Magnoliopsida; order Ericales; family Pentaphylacaceae; genus Euryodendron; species Euryodendron excelsum. Next base: position 1,425,757 of record CM065379.1, on the reverse strand, counting down.
AAATGAGTCTTTCATTTTTTAATATAAAATCCAGCTCAAAATTACAAAAAAAAAAAATTTCATTCTCACATTATTGTGCTTTATGAAGTTTTTAAAGAAATAGCACTTTCGTTAATCCTAAAACACTAGACTTGGTGTTTGTATAGTAATTCCAAACGTGACGAGGGAGCAAGTAAAAAGAAACCATAGAATCTTCATGTCTGCCATGGATTTGGGAAAATGGGACTAGTGTTCAAAAGATAATTAAAGAAGAAGAGACACATGGTGGGAGTCCTGTAAAGTGCGTGCTCGTGACCTCAACTCTGCAATGGGGGGTTGGCCCTTCCTCGTGACTCTCTCTCTCTCTCTCTCTCTTCTTTATAGCTGTATCATCATATCTCTATCACCACCTTCTGTTCTTTTTAAATCTTTTACTTTTTGTATTGTTTCTTCCCATGGTTGGGTAGATAACGAGGGCATTTTATTTCTGATGTACCCCAAAAAAAAGGGTAACGAGGGCATGACTTCCGTATAAGGCCAAAGTACATTTCGTACCATTTGCTTCAAAGCCTTCATGTTCATGTTTTTCGTATTCAATATGTGCATGGAGCTCCCTCATGCTGTGATGAAATGATAGAAAGGATCTCGTAACCAATGATTCATTTTTACATTAATCTCAACCGTCTCATATTGCTGGTGTTTTAATTTCACTCATAAATTTAAATTTGCTTAGTTATGTGCCCTACTCAAAATTCATACTGGACAGCCGAAAAAAAAGCTGTGGACATACATATACATATACATATAAACATTAGTTCAGAACATATATATATATATATATATATATGTGGGTGTGTGTTGTTAGTAGATCAATGCATGTTTAAGTCCAAAGAGTTTGGGAGGGTAATTCAAGTAGTTTTATAAGTGAAATTTGGATTTGTGGGGAGAAGAAAAGAAGAAGAAAGGCCTGTTAGGAATGATATTAATGATTGTGTCAGTAGGAAGGTGAAGATGAGACCAATGCACCTTTCAAATTCATTTAAATGCTGGATAGGCTGCAAAATCGGCCGCAGCTTTCATAGACTAATGCACATGAAAATTGAAAAGTCTATGTTCTTACATTAATTCCAACCTCCCCAACTCCAAACCTTTTGTAAGGTTATGAATTCTGTTATTAACTCAGCCTTAGCCATGGTCACCCCTTGTAAGAAGTAAGATAATTAAGATAGTTATGCAGTCACCATAATTACATTATAGCTCTCTCCAAATAATGCTGCTGACTATAACACACAGAGAGAGAGAGAGAGAGAGAGAGAGAGGATGAAATATCTAATTAGCAAGAGCATAATGGCTACCTGACAAGGGCAATATCTTACCCTTTATAATTGAATCTTTGTTTGCTGAACTGTGTGGGGCAAGCATTTTAACATCCCATAAAAGAAAAGAGTAGAGAGAAAAATTTTCAACTGAAAAAAGCATCAATGTCATCTAGGCATGAGCCACAGCCATTGCATCACAGAGGCAAAAGAAAGAAATCAGACAAATATCCCAATTATCTTAAGCTTTTGTTTCTCACCCAAGAGCTGTTTTTAGGTAGTATTTGATCGATATCATATAGTAGAAATTATATTATTTAGAATTCAATAATTCAAAAGTTGTCCATCTATAAATGATTAAAAATAAATTTTATGCATACTTTGAACAAGATATATTTTGAATCCTCCAATTGGATATTAGGTACCCCGTGTTAAAAAAGAAATGAAATTTGTAAGTGTGTAAGACGGAGGAAGAGGTTTAAAATAAGGATAAAGGTTTAATATATTACTACAAGAAGAACTCGGAAATTATCGAGCAGTTGGTTCCATGGTCTAGTGGTCAGGACATTGGACTCTGAATCCAGTAACCCGAGTTCAAGTCTCGGTGGAACCTCCTTCTTTTTGGTTTTGTCTCTCTCTTCAGCTCAATGAAAGCAATTCAATTTCAATTTTTTTTTTTTTTTGATAACTCGTGTTCTTACACATTCGAATCGTACCAAATCGAGTCATTTGACATCTCTCTCTGTATTTTGGCTCTTCGTTTTCACACCAGAAATGGAATCAGAAACCCAGAGCAAAAAAATCGAAGAAACAGTGATGGGAATCTTAAAAGATGCAGACTTGGAAGAAGCGACCGAGTACAAGGTCCGAACCATGGCCGCCGAGAGGCTCGGCATTGACCTCTCCGACCTGGACCACAAGTGGCTCGTCAGGCGCGTCGTCGAGTCATATTTACTGTCTCTGGAGGAAGACAAAGGGGACAAAGCCGAGGAACAAACCAAAGAGGTCGTACGGGAACGAGGGACGAAACAAGACATCGATGAGAAGGAGGCAAGTGAAGACGGGGGTCGAGTCATTTGCAAGGTGAGTTACAAAGCCGTTGAAACCCTAATTGATGCTATGCTATGTTTGATTCCTGAGAAATTGCGAGAAAAGAAAATTACTGGCATTCTGTTTTACATTTACCCTTATGCTTGGTGGCTGAGAAAAAATTTCGGACTTTTTTGTCTTCTGGTCCGTATGTTTTAATGAAAAGCTTTTGGTTGTTACAAGTAAGCTCACTTTAGCTGGGTTTTGGTTTTCTAGTAAGCTCACCTTAGCTGGGTTTTGGTTTTCTTGCGTGTTATATGATCTTTCGATTGAAAAAAACTCATGTCTTTTCGTTTCCTGCATTTTCTCGGAAACCAGACGAAGCCTAACACACTGTTTAAGTTTATTGATCTTCTTTCTTTTCTTTCCCTTTCCCTTTCCCCCTTTGGATTGAAGAACTTTCGACTTTTAGTTATTTTGTTTTATTATTTGGAAGTAGTTAATGAAATACAGAAATGGGCAATGAACCCTGGAAAATGCTCTTCGGTGAGTGAAAGTAAGAAATAGGAACCTAGTTAGGCCTAGTTTCTTATGTAGTTTTGAAGTGTGATATATACATCTATAGCATGGAGGAAAAAAAAATGCCCTGCTTTAAACCTCATTCGCATATGTTACGGTTTAGCGATGATTGTTGGTGCTGTTAGTGAGTTTTTGCTGGTTTTCTTATAGTTGTCAGATAAGAGGGGCGTGGCTGTGCATGATTTCAGAGGGAAAACTTTGGTGTCAATTAGAGATTACTATCAAAAAAATGGAAAGCTGCTTCCTTCAGCTAGAGGTGTGCTTTTAATCTCATGATTGGTTTATTAGTGTTATTTACTGGTTTAATGCAATATTGCATTAGTAATTGATGTGTTCATCATTATTTAACATGACTAGTTGAATTTGTTTCTCATCTTATTCTCGTGTTTAATGTGCCGATACTTCATTGTAATTGATTGTCGTCAATGAACTGAGCTTTGACATTAAGCTTTTGGGCTGTTATGGGCTTTATGATTTTGCATGTTTAGGATTATTTAATGACACGACAAGATATAAAGATGGAGTAAGAATGAACCTTGTGCGTTGCCCCCATTGATTTTATTAGTTTTGACTACTTGTAGAAGCAATCAGTAGTTACTTTGGCCTTTTTCGGAGTTAAACATTACAGCGACTATACTAATTGTCTGAAGGTCTTCATCTTATATTAGGTTTTATTAAACTGATTTTGAAGATGATAAAGACTTCATTCCCCTCATCAAACTTATGGACTCGAAAAGATTAAATATGCATGCAACAGAACTCTGTTCAAGCTTTTTTTGCTTTTGTGTGCTCAGATTATTTGGATTTTGTGTACTTTTTGACCATCAAATGTTTCTGTTGCCAATGCTTTCTGACTTCTAAGCTGCCGAAACATTGCGATACTACATTATCCAGGATATCAAATCAATGCAATCCTGGAAGCGTTATCTTGAAGGCTTCTGATTAGACCTATAGGATCAGCACAGCGACCATCAGCTGATTAGACTTCTGTCTACTAGTATTCTACGTTTTTAACTAGTTACTGTTCTCTAGGAACATGCGAGGTGGAGACTTATAATATGTTCTGCTTGAAGCAGTTTTAAATTCATGATGGAGTCTTCATGGTTGGAATTTTCCCCCTTTCAAGGTTAGTTCATTTATGTTGCACTACCAGGTGAATAGTGTTAATTTACAAACTGGTTGTATGGCCCTAGTTGTACCTATTTGCCTCCCCATTTGGAGAGTACCAGATTTGAGACATTGGTACAAGCTGGTGGAATAAAAGGGGTGGGATTGGTTAGTCTTTGGGCTAAGATCTATGGTCAACTGGTGCCACATTTGGCAAGAATTTAGCAAATTAATTGTTTTTTCTTGTATATATTTTTGTATATATGTGTGTGTGTGTGCTAGGGCATGAGTGTTGTTTGTTACTCTTTTTAATTGTTTGCATCCCTAATATCAATATAAGTTGTTTTTCCCATTGCTTGTCAAAACCATTCTGGTGTGTATTCATGTTCTGCTTTTTATATTAATAAATTCCTCCATTCTGTCATATCGATGGGACGAATGATCTTATGTTTACAGCCCATGACAATTGCTTTATTTCACTCCCTCTCCAGCAAAGTGAAAATCAACAACACACAGCTAAAAATCCTTCCAGTTGACGATCCGTCATATGTGCATTCAGTAAGTCAATAAGTTGTGTGCGACGTCCAATGTTTTGCGGAGCTATGCATTCCTATGTAAGTGAACTATGGATAATACAATCACAACCAAACCACAAACACAAGAAGCAGTGAACTTAACAAAACTCAAGGAGCTAAATTTACGTGAAAACATTCCAAAGACAGGCTAAACCACAATATTCAATGGAAGAAGTCTATTAAGCAACCAATGGAGAAAATTCACTTATTGTCGACCAAGTAAAGGTGTAAAGAAACCTATCAATCTTTTGATGCAGGGTAACCCCTTTTGGAAACCCAATCTCTGAACACAGAAACCCTTTGGAGAGTACAAGGACTGAAGAGAGTGACCAAATCAACCCTCATGTCTACTTCTTTAACCAAGGAGCCTTGGTTGGAAAACCTATTCTTGTTTTGTAGGACTATTCTCCCTCTCAAAACATTCCTGTTATTTCCGGAAACTTGTCTGATGATGAATGTCTCCTGTAGTGTTTGTAAGACTTCACCCAAGCTTGAAGTGTTAGTGAATTGGTGTGGCCCCAGTCCTGGTTACATAACCCAACATGAGAAAATAAGCCGTAAAGTGCTATACTCCAATTGGTTGCAACATCATTACTCTTAGGGATACTGATTGTTTTCTTCTCTTTTAATTTGTATTATTGCTGCTACTTTGTCTTCATTGTTTTGTTCTCATCATGCTCAGTCTTCTGTTCTGTTGACTTATATCTTTTGCCTTCCTTGTGTGATCAGGAATTAGTTTGAGTACAGAACAATGGTCAGCCTTTAGGAAAAGTATCCCCCATATAGAAGCCGCCATTACGAAGATGGACTCACGGATAAGGTGAGATTAGTGTTGGTACTTGGAGTTAAAGATATGCTTGTTTTTAATCTGATCTGTTATCCTAGGCACTAAATATTGTTATATAAATAAAATTGTACTGGTTCAAATGAGGGTTTTTATTGGTTTTCCTACCTGCTGCTTGATTTTAATAATGTTCTGAGGGACCTAAATTATGTTTTGAATTTGGCTTCAGTAGTTCATGCTACACCTTGGGTTTCCACATATAGTTCATAGATTGACTGACTGCGATTGTCGTATTAATGCATTGTAGATCTGAAGATGTTGGAGAACAAACTGAGGCAGATATGTCAAATTCTGTGACTGCTGTTGCTCAAGAACTCATTCCTATGGGGACAAAACAAATTGAAGCAGATATTTCTAATTCTGTGACTGCTTCTGCCCCTGAAGAACTCATTCCTATGGAGACAAAACAAACTGAAGCAAATCTATCTAATTCTGTGACGGCTACTGCCCCTCAAGGACAAATTTCTCTGGAGACAAAACAAGTTGAAGCAAATGTACATAATTCTGTGACTGCTTTTGCCCCTCAAGAACTCATTCCTCTGGAGACAAAACAAATTGAAGCAAATCTACATAATTCTGTGACTGCTTTTGCCCCTAAAGGACTCATACCTATTCAGACCAGACGTCTTGATGGGAAAAATTACCATTGTTGGGTACACCAGATGGAATTTTTTCTGAAGCAATTGAAGATTGCATATGTGCTTACTGAGCCATGCCCAAGCATTGTCATAAGCTCAGAAGCAAGTTTTGAAGAAATTGCTCAAGCCAAAGTTGCAATGCAAAAGTGGGTAGATGATGACTACATTTGCCATCACAGTATCTTGAACTCTCTGTCAGATCATCTCTTTGATCAATACTCAAAGAAAACTAAAAGTGCAAAAGAGCTTTGGGGGGAGCTTAAATTAGCATATGATGAGGATTTCGGAACAAAGAGATCTCAAGTCAACAAATATATTCAATTTCAGATGGCTGATGGGATATCCATTCTTCAGCAAGTACAAGAACTTCATAAGATTGCTGATTCTATTATTGCTTCTGGGATGTGGATTGATGAAAATTTTCATGTTAGTGTCATTATTTCCAAGCTTCCTCCATCTTGGAAGGAGTATCGCATGAAGTTGATGCACGAAGAGTTTCTCCCAGTCAACAAGTTGATGTATTGCATCAGAGTCGAAGAAGAGTCTCGCAATCGTGTTGAGAAAGAGGAGTCTTCAATGAAGGCTCATGTGGGGGAGTCAAGGGCAGAAAATAAACTTGGGCCAAAGAAGAGAGATATGAAGAGGCCAGGGATGCACTGGGAGATAGAGAAGGATAACAAGGTCATAATCTGCTACAATTGTGGCAAGAAGGGGCACATTTCAAGAAATTGTCACCAGAGGAAGGTTTACATATGGGAGAAGAGAAACGAGGAGACCGAAATTGTGCCTGTAGCTGCAGAAGCTAACCCGGTGGAGGGAATTGCAGAGTAATTGATTGATTTGCATTACTAACATAGCAAGAAGGATTACATTCAATTATCTCAAATGGGTAGGCATATATTAACAAGCATACGATCAAGCTTGTTTTCGGTGACTGCCTGCATGCTATGATTATCGAAGGGAGAGATTGCTTTCAGTGACAGCCTGCATGCAAAGATCAAGCTTATTTCAACCCTTCTCCACCGTGTAAAGCTGGATAGATATATAAACTTGAGGTGACGTGTAAGAAAGTGCTGCCATTGGTACCGAGTCTTTTGCTGTATAACGAGGTTAGAATTCCATCCCGGTTTTAGGTTCATCGTTCACTTCTAAAAGTGATTACATGAAGCATATGGCAGGTATGGCTTATACAAGACACCGAAAGTTTATCATACAAGATGGAAATTGTTAAAGAGCTGGGCTGTGAATGCACTCAAATTAGTTTTGAATTTTGTAATCACTTGTTAGTCAGTCAAATACAAGTTTCTTGGTGGTGGTGTTTTTCGTTCATGGTCGACGGAACGTGCCCCCAAACCCCACTTTTGAGTTTGTACATGATTTAATATACCAATCAGCTGATAAATAATTTTAGTTAATGCGCTAATAATGGTATTGATCGTTGAATTCGTGCCGTACATGGTTATATTTTATGCAATAATTATATAATATAAATAACATTTGAAGGGGCATATAGATTTGTTTGAAACAGAGTTTTGACTATGAGCAACAAACGCATGCTCTGTTTTGGCTTTTGTGGGAAGGCCATTAAGTGATTGAGAAGGGTGGGTGAGCATGGGCACCAAAAGCTAAAAAGCGAAAGCACATTAGACTTTCTGATCTCTATTCTGCTCACATGTTTCAGCATTTATTCACACTTTCTAAAATGTTTCAATACCATATATATGGTGCACCCTTTTCTTGCATGTTATTACCGGGGTGCCACGCCATCTTCTCCATCTCAATCCTTGTTAGTAGATGAAGCTGATGTTTAGACGAACCCAGTGCGCGTTTAACACGGGTTTATTAGAATTGATTGAGATCATTAAACAACCGCGTCGAGAATAGTTTTTTTTGCCACTATTTTGGTTTGTATTGGAAAGTTTTTATTTTGCACCTTAAGGCTAAGCATGTGATTGAGTACCATTGGACGACAAGCTTAGCCTGTATCTTCAGGGCTATGATATAGCTAGGGTTCTTCATGCTTGATTCTTTTATAAAGACCGTTCGGTTATTATGCTAGCAACTATAGGCATTTATCATCTCTTTTCCTTTTCCTTAGGGATATGTCAATTCCCTTTATAGGAAAACGAAATCGTAAAGGGTTGGCCTAGAAATTTGAGAACAGGATATATTCTCTTCCTGTCATCCCCAACTTTCCAAGTTCATCCAAGTGAGGCCTGTTTGGTTGCTAAGAAAACACAGAAAGAAAAGAAACTGGAAGTATACGAGACAGATAAAATCGTAAGTGTTTGTATTCGATTCTCTCTGTTTTCAAGAATAAGAACAAATTGTACACCTGAAGAGCTGAAAGTATGCTGGTAGGTACGAGACCAAACAATATTTACCCAGAAAAGTTGCAGAAAACAATGAATAATTGAATGAGAGAAGTAGGTCTAACATCACAACAAAGTGAACACTAGAGAAATTTGACAACAAAATAACTTCAAGAGAAGAATGAAAACATTTATAATGGGGAATGAGAAAAACAAATTACCTGAGCCATTTTGCTTTAGGCTGTATTTGGATCAAATATTTGATAATAAAAAAGAAAAAAAATGGTGAAGAAAAAAAGAGCAAAAACTCTATTTTTCCTCAACTTCTCATTTTTCTTTCCTTCTTCCTACAAATCCAAGTTACAAACACGTCATTAAGATATTTATGTTAACAAGGACTTTTTCTTGACTGTTTCTTCGTCAATGTTTCACATGTTTTGAAATGTTTTATTGTCGCTGTCCATTCATTGACAACTTTGTCTCCCACGAATCTTGAAATTTTATACATATTTGTTCATACGTATGTCATATTCAAGTTGTGAAGACATTTGAATACGGAAACCACTCCACACGCATATCAAGTTTAACATCAAAGGGGCTGACAAGTGACAACCCCATCCTCACTCACCCTTTAACCGATTAAAAAAACCTTTTTTTTTTTGGTGAGTTCAATGAACTAAAAACAGCAAAGATCATGAACAAATTCTGTATTCAAATGTCCAGTGGAGGCAGATTCATACTCTTGTTCCATTGGAACTGCAGTTAATCAATCAATCCTACAAAATATACATGAACAATCTGACATCTAAGAGCATTGAGTGTCTTTTAAGGGTCACAAGCAGTCAGGAATGAATGAAAAAACATTTCAAGATGCAAGAAAACTCAGTACAAAACAGAAATTGAGCATTGAAATCTCAGAGAAACAACTCAACAAGCATTAAAAAAAATAACAAAATAACTTTATCAGTTTCTAAACAAGCAACAAGGTAGAGCTGGTTGAAATTACAAATTTAATTCATCTTGCAAGAATACCAATGACAGAATATGTATACTATGAACAAACACAGAAAAATTGCTGCCCTACTTGGTCAATAGGTAGAGTTATTTTTCTACTCCTACCTGGCACTGCTGATCCTTTTACGATTTCCTGCTGTATATCAAAACCTCAGCAGAAGCTTTTGAATGGGATCTTTCACTACATATTTCGCCTACAAACTATGTTAACTACGACTGTCTTATTACCAGACTCCTGATAGAGGCTGCAAGCAGTTGGATTCACGGGAAAATGCTGCAATCAATCTTTCCTTAGTAAGCTGTTCGGATCCTTGAGACTTGATCACAAATGTATGAAAAACAGTGTCATTCCCGGTGGCAAGTTTTGACTCTACGACAGTGATCTTAGCCTCTTTGAATGCTTGGATGACTCTTGATACAGGGTGGGTATCCAAACGGCAGCTCACCCTTACAACAACTTCATCATGAGCAGCTTGGATTTCGATGTCAGGAACTCGATTTTGATTTTCTGAATTTGGGTTGGCCTCCAAAGCCGGTGATCCTCTTGAGTTGCTCCCCAATGTTTCCCTCTCTGATTCCATATCCCTGAGCTTCTTCTGGAGCTCGGTGATATATGCAATGGCATCTCCCAACAGTGAAGCTTTGTCCATCTTTGAGATATTGGGCACAACAGCTCGCAATGCGTAGAACCTTTGGTTCAGCTTCTCTCGCCGCTGCCTCTCTGCCTCCACGTGATTGAGGGGCTCTTCTCTTCCATTGGCAGGCTTTCGCCCACGTTTCCGAGGCTTTTTTTCATCAGCTGGGCCTGCACGCTCATCCTTGCCCAAAGCCTCCACATCTGAATGCTCAGACTCCACACTAACAGGATGCGAAATGATAGGAGGCATTGAAGTGGCGCCTCCTGTAAAATCAATTTGCATTGGTGCTGCCTTTTGAGGCTGGTAATGGTTAAGTCGAAACTCTTCCCTAACACCATTGACGAGCTCTTGTAGATTGTTTGCTGGGGCTTGAGGACTGAAAGTTTCTACAGTGGCCCCCAGCTTCACACTATGGAATGGTGTCCAACCTGAACCATGAAGTCCATTTCGAGGGCTTGGGAATGGAAGCCTATTCCCGTTTGAGTATGCCTCCCATGGCCTCTCCTCAGCCTTTCTAACAGCAAGTTTTTCCCTAAATTGGCTACGGCCTGAATTCAAATGCTGCCCAAAAATCTTTGGAATCCGATCTGGTCCCTCTCCAATACCTAAATTGGAAAAATGGGCGTTTCCATCTTTCTTCTCACTCATGGCTGGAATGGCTGCCATTGGCTTGGCCTTGCCAAGTGATGAAAACGACGAAAAAGATGATCTTACTGACTGCACCAGCTCTAAGCTTTCAGGTATGGATCTCACTGATCCTAATTCAACTACCCCAAAATCAGTTGGGATCAAAACAATGGATTGGATACCAGCAGACTTTACAAGGAACGATCTAACACAATATTCAGACGACGACTTCATCACATCTGAGAGCCACATGTGCTTCCCAGATACAAAACACTTCCCTGGGCCGCCTTCCCCTCGAGAGAATGAAAAGTACATCGATGCTAGGAAGAACATTTCAGTATCTGTCACTCTGTCCAATCCAAAGGCGTAACTATCTTCATCCGATCCCCCAAACAACATATCCAATTTCTGAAGTACCCTTTTCCTCATCCTCTGTTGGGTCTCATCCTCAAGTCGAAAATTGAGAATACCTGTAACTTCGGACTCCTCCCCTTCTTTTGGCTCCCTACAAGACCCATCTCCCCATCCCAAAACCAAATCACCAGCCTTGGACCTCGAAATTTGCCAGAAAATTGCATAGTTCCAACTAAAATAGGCAGCGTTGGGGCGTTCCACCAGATCCGAAAGTTTATTCTGCAAATTCTCATCACTCCCCACGGCCATCAACGAGCATTCCGCCGAGACAGAGCGAGTCATCAAGTAATCAAAAGCCCGAGTGCCCAAAACCGCCGCCACCATAGCCTTATCTTCATCACCCCAAACCACACCTCCCATACCCACCTCTACTTTCATCTCTAGACACCAAAAAACAAAAAACAACCGCCCCAAAAACAGAAAGACTTGAAATTTCAATACCCAGTTAAAATATATGCCCAAAACAACCAAAAATACTATTTTTCCCCACAAATTCCTATCCAATAAGTTCAAGATATGAACAAACAAGTAAAAAACACACGCATCTTAGATATTACACTCCAATACATCTTCTTCAATACCCTATCGCTCATAGCTCTATTTTTCAGATCTCACAAGTTATAAATCTAAGTTAACAACAACTAACAACAAAAACCCAAATCAAAATAAACTCAAATAAATGTGTACGTATGTATCTGTCTATGTAGAAAACAGAAAAATTGAAAGAGCATACACACCAGTATCGGCAGTTGAGGAGCAAGGTAACAACCTCTTTCCATCGAAAATATTCCCGGAAAGTGACAATTCAGGTCTCACATAATTTTCCCGGAAAATGAACGATCGGTATTTTGAGAAACAACAAGAACTTTTCTCCGTCCCTAGCAAAGTGAAGTTTGAGAGAGAGAGGGCGTTGGTTCTGCTCTCTAAAAATCCTAACCGCATCTGTTGACTCTGGTTAGTGGGTTTAGGGTTAGAAAAGTACCCCTGGTTAAGTTGACAAAAATATAGAGCTAAGCCTAAGAGCTCGTTATGGTTGGGAACTTGAAAGTCTTGCAAGAGTCGGAGACTGACAGTACATTTGGTAAGGTTTAAAAGTCAAGTATTTTTTAAGTTTGTTAGTAAAATGGTTAAATTTTTTTTATTTCTTTATATTAGTTTAAATAAAAATAAACAAAAAATAAAAAAATTAATTTTTATTAACTTTTTATTTATAAATTTATACAAAAAATTAACTCATAAACTGTATCAAACACAGCCGGAGAGATTGGAAACTAGTCGGCAACGATTTTGTGTAGTCTGTTTATTTTAATAATAAGAATTTGGCTACTCATAACCGGTGCCTGCACAAGGGGGGCGCGGCTGTGGGTAGCCCATCCTTTTTCCACAAATGAAAATGAAAGCTTATTTGACAGCGGGAGGGATGGGAGCATGCGCTTAGTGACACGCAATTTTGGTTTTTGTTTTTGGTGTTCTTGAAAAGGTACATAAATTTATACAAAAATATTATATAAAATGATGTAATTAAATACGAATTTTTTATTTTAAAATAAAATACTTAATATAATAACTTTTAATTATAAAAATATTATTGTTACATTATTTTGATGAAATTTTTTGTGCAAATATTTTGAAGCTAATAGCACTACCCTTTCGAAAATGAATACAATGATCATCATTTCACACATTTTCATTGTTGTGTGAAATCGATTTCAATTAACTCATAAACAACTATTTTTGTTTTCTCAAATAAGAATGCTTTAGGCTGTGTTTGAATCAATAATTTAGTGATAAAAAAGAAAATGTGAGAAAAAATAGTACAAAAATTATTTTTCATTTTGTTTTCTTTTTTTTTTTTCACTTTTTGCTTGATAAATTCAGGTTCCAAATGTAGCCTTAAGTAGGGGTGTTCAAGAGTCAAGTTGAGTTGGGTTGGGGAGTCACCCGCCACCCATCCAACTAGATTGGGTTGAAGAATTTTGAAACCGCATTCAACCTATAGGGTGATCGGGTTAGATTGAGTGAAAACATCAAAGTTTTAATGTAAAAATAATCAAGTTGGTCAGGTTAAATTGGAGTAATAAATGCGAGCCACTGAACTGAATATAGTCAGGTTGGTCAAAATCTACGAGTCATTCACCCAAAACTAACAGGTAAAACCGCAAAAACGGGTTGGGTCGCATCGCATTGAGTGATTTTTTGAGCAGCCCTAGCCTTAAGAAAAAATCTCTACAAGCATTATTTGAAACTAGTATATTAAACACAATCTAAGTAATTTTTTAAAAAATAAAACTTAAAAATAGGAACTAAGACTGCAACCAAATGTAGCGGCTTAATAATGAGGCCAGCTCCCTTTACTTTGAAAACATACTACTATGCACTTATATACTAACCATGAGATTTTAAATTCGATTATTCTTTATCTATTTTTTGTAATTATTTATTATTCATACAATATATACAATTTACATAATTTATGTATAGGAGTAGTTCGTACGAGCTCGAATGAATAATATGTAACAATAAATAAATAAACAAACAACTCAGTGAAATAATTAAGTTAGAAAGTTATTGCTTTTTGAAAAAAAGAAAATTTGCTATACTCCCTTTTTACCACTGTCACTTAGACACAACTAAAATCGTCAACCATAACATAATTAGCATGATATTTATAATTGGTATGTTGCTTTCATACAGTAATATGTATTGTTTTTCTGTCTATTAAAGTATTCCAATGTGGAGTTCAATATATACCTAATAATTGAGGCCTTGGAAAATTGACAACGAAATTCTAATTTTTTATTACTATCCTTATTAATATTAATATTTCAAGTCTCTAAGTTGACCTCTTGTCCATTTTACACCAGACATAGGTCGGACAATATTATTATTATTATAGAGACCAATGTTAGTTATGAAAGAAAAATGACATAACTTTTGCAAAGCCATTATTTATGAGTAGTAAAAAAAGATAAAATTTTGATGAATATTTATTTATTTTATTCTTATTTTCTTAACCAATCAAACAAAATAATAAATAAATTTAATTTCTTTTAATTTTTTATTCTATATTTTCTGCTTCCTTTTTCTTTCCCTCTTTAAATTCAATATCCAGAGATAGGATAAATAGTAGGTCCCAAAGCAAAAACAAATAAGGTTAATTGGAAACTGCCATGATTAAACAATCTTAACCATTTGATTATACTATATTCTTTCATCATTATATTAAAAGTGAAGCAAAAAAAAAAAAAAAAAGAATCTTAGGAAACCAACCTCCCAATTTTCAAGTCTGATGGAGCTTGAGAGACAATTAGAGCTACTAACATACACAACACAAGACAACCCATGGCCCCTAATTAAGAGACAATTAGAGCTACTATCATACACAACACAAGACAACCGATGGCCCTAATTGAGTAGAATCGAAGGCAAATAAAGAGTGGGAATGATTCCAAAAATCTTAATTGGGGGCTCCTTTCAGCATGCAATGATTAATCTTGCAAATGAGGTTTATGTTATATATATACACATGCATATATACACATATGCTTTTAGGAACAAACGTGGGTCCCCCTAATAGCCTATCTGTAATAAGAAAACAAAAATAAGTAGGTAACTTTCATGTTTTTAGACTACTATTTCCCTTACAATATTTACTTTCTATATACTTTGTGAATTCTCAAAATATTTAAATTTGGGTAGAAGTACATTGAAAAATTGTCCTTATTGATGGGATAAAGCAACTTGAATTTTGTAGGAGGTTCAAGCTGTCATTAAATCAAGCCATTATTTAAAAAAAAATTGATATGAAATACATGAAATCCTAGGAAAAAAGTGTTATGCTTTGTTTGGAATTGAAATTCATCAAGAAAAAGGAAAAGGAAGAAGAAAAAGTGAAGGAAAACATAATAAAATGAGAAATTTAAAATTATTACTTTTTTTTTTTAATGTTATTTTATCATCAACTTTCTCTAATAACCAAACACATAATGTCATTTCATTTCCTCTTTACTTTCCTTTTCGCTCACCAAATTTTTAATCCAAACACAACTTTAAGGAATATAAATAATTTTATTTTGATAGAAAGGAATCTAAATAATTTGGGAGACCTGTGTTGTGGAAAAAAATTCAGTAGTTGAGAAATACGAACTTCTTTGGTATTCATGTATATCAAATTTTGTCATGTGTTACTTCTTACATTCAAAGTCTCTTTATCAATTACAAATTTATGTTATCGAAGTAATAAAACTCCCCATGTTCTAATTTAATAGAAATAAGTATTGAGCAATTAGTACTATTTTACCATTAAATTTTTTTTCCCTATACTGTGTAGATGACTATAAAACATGAGAAAATATTCAACACGGTGGTATGTGGTATCAATGACTAATAAATTTTTTATCTTAAAAAAATGCTATTTTTTCAAAAAATTTGTACAATAATGATATTATTATAATTAAGAGTCATTATTTTATTTTAAAGTGAATGATTCTTATTCAACCATATTATTTTTATGATAAATTCTCTATGAATTTCTCTCTTTGTATAGCGTTGCACATATCTTAATCACTTTCTATTAGTTAGGATATTTTTTCAATGCTATACATAAATGCTGTGATATTTCTAGAATTCTAGTGAACAAAATTTTACTTTACTTATATAAATTTATTTCTTTAGTTCGTGATATCATATCATTTTAAGATCATGGTTACACCAAATATTTTCTCGTACAACTTACTTTCCCATTAAAAAAGTTAGAAGACTTTGTATGCATATAAAGCTCACATAAACAAATTTTTAACACAGGGTCATGCTAGGGATATAATCAGAAATTATGTTAAGAGAGGTTATAGAAGGCTAAAGTAAAAATTTTTAAATTTTGTTAAAGAGTTAATGTAAAAATTCTTTTGAATGTTAAAAAATAAAGATAAATTTTTAAAATTTTATTGAAGATTAAGAACTTAAGGTAAAAATTATTGAATTTTAAAACATCAGAATAAATTTTTTAAAAAAATTAATATATTATTTTTTATCATAAATATTTAAAATTGATAGGTCTTAATAAAATTGAGACCATGACCCTACGGTCGAACCGTAAACCCATTCCTGATCTGTGAAGAGCTATTTTTCAAATCCGTATCGGTGTCTTCTAGATAGTCACGGGACCACCACGCGGGACCACTTATCCATCACGCGTTTTGGGTGGCTTGAAACGAACACGTTTTACTTTTGACGCAGCCACCCATAAGCCACGTGGTCGCCTCTCCACACGTTTCTCCCTCCAAACCAGTCTCGAATTTTGCGAACAAACAGATAAAACTCCCCCCGAAAAAGCAAGAGAGAGAAAAAGAAAAAGTCTCGCAAATGTCGTGATGAGCACGTGATGACGCTAACGTGAGCCTAGGGTACTGTGCTAGGAGAACACGTGATCTGCATTACTTTTAAATGCATATATCCGGACAAATTTAATAGTACGGTAATACACAGATAATTATAAAATTATAAGTAATATTTTAAAAAATAATTTCTTTTTATAAATTTTGTTTACAAAAAATTTTACAAGAATAATGTGAAGAATTAATAGGATCACAAATTGTGGTTTGTATAGCATTATTATTTAGTAATTGTGATCTTTCATGATCTTAATGTTCCTTTTCAAATTTTATGGTTTTAATGTTCTGAATAACATTTTAAATTTCACCATTTTTTTAGTTGCATGATTTTCTTTTATGATTTTCATAAATTTTCTTTAAATATTTACAACCTAAGATTTTTATCCAAGCTTAGCATATTTTTAGTATACATTTATGAAAAGTAATTTTCTGGTTGCATGATTTCTTCTCTCAATTATTTGAGGATTGTTCACACACTAATTTATACATATTTACAATCCCATATATTTTCCCAAGCAGTGCTTAATATTAGTTTCATAGTTTGTGAACAATTATAAATATACTATGCTTATGTTTTAACTTATTTTGAAAAAAATTAAGAATGATTAAGATTTACGAAGGCACTAGTCATTTACTGAAAATATATTATTAGTTTCTGTAGCTTGTACATAATTTATTACATTTAAGCATGTAATAATTTTAATTTGATTAGCACACACTGCATAGATGGATTATTTGTGATATGAGATTAAGGCTGTGTTCAAATAAGAAATTTGGTGATAGAAAAGAAAAGAAAAGAAAAGAAAAAAGCAAGAGCGATAACAAAAATTTTATTTCATTTTTTTTCTGATATTATTTTTTTACTTTTTTGTTGATAAATTCAAATTTTAAATACAGCCTACAGAAAAGTAAAACTTAAAGGGATGGTACATAGTTTATATTTGGAGGAGAAATTATACGGTGCTCTTGAAGCACCGGGTATCATTGCTCCTCTTTCACAGGAGGATGGGTCCTTTGTTTTCTAAGAGGGAGATTTAATCTCACCTAATCATGGAGGGAACCACCACTTTATGAGAGGTGGATCAAAGATCATACTGTACTCTTGATGCACTAAATAAATTTCTCTAATAAGATTTCTTATATTGTGTGACATGGCAGATAACATAGTCCTTTTTTTTTTTTTTTTTGTGTAGAGGTAGGTTCATTTTTTGCACTAAACAATACTAATTTTTTTTTCGAGGTCTGCCATAGCCCTTCATTGTCAGCCGTTGGATATGTATTATTGTCTTTTTGGATCGGGAATTATTATTGATGTCTGACGCAGTACGGACGAGGGCTACGGAAATAAGTGTGTCAAACGCCGTAGTATCTCGTGCTGTATTTCGAGACTTGATGGGCCGTGTTTGAATGAATCACAAACGTTAATGGCAAGAATGGTCTTACGTGTTGCTTTCGCATTGTCTCAAATAGAATAATTGAGAGATTTATGTCTGAAGGTTGTCAATATGCAAAAAATATTGTGATGCACCTTTTTGACTTCAAAAAATTAATTAAAGCCACTTTTAGTGTAGAAATTAAAATCTATTTGCATATTCTCAGATATCAAAATTAGCGTTATTTGTCACTCTAATTCATTTAAAAAATTATTATACTTTTGGAAACTATATTTGAAAGTCCAAGGATCCAAAATTGTTATTTCGTTGTAGATATAACTTTTGTACAAAATTTCTGTTTTTATAACATTATTCTTGATATACCTAGCCCATTTTGGTTGCAAATGAAATCAGCTCATTTTGTATTCACAAACAAAACAAATCAAAACTTTTTGTTTGCACTAAAAGTAATATTGTTTTTGAATATCATAATTTTATATTAGGTTACCTTATGTTTTTAAATTTTCATGCAAAAGAGTAAATTGTGTATATTTTTTTTTAATTATTTCATTTTACAATCATACAAATCTAATTGTAATGGGTTAATTCTAAATTACTCAATTTCTTTTTATTTTTTTGACAACAAAGCGATTGCTATGATGCATTCTTATGTGAAAAATTATTTTATTATCCTTACTCCATCACTCGAAGTCTCACGTGTGACCCACCTCACATGAATAGAAGAATACTTCCTATGTTGTTTGCAGCAGGGTATATTGGTCAAACTACCTTTCCTCATAGTATTTTGCCGGTGATGGTGGCCTCCTAGAAGTAGGTGACATATTATATATGTTTATAGTATGTAGTGTAGAACAGGACCCACACGTTTCACGTGCTCGTTGGACTGGGAGTTGGTACGCCACGCTCACGTAGGCCCCACCATAAATAGTCGAAAAGCATGAGAGAAAGCCAGCCAACCCATGGACTCATTCAACTCCACGAGCTGTGGCCCATAGATTCTGAGCTACGGAACTCTATAAAATTATTGTCGAATAAGTTCTAATCAAGTTGATGACTATTCCCTCTTTTTTTTTTTTTTTTTTTAACTATATAAATTTATCGGGTTTATAAAATTAATAAATTTTAAAATATATTTAAATTTAACTTATTTACTTAACGAGCTAAATTTACAAAATTAATAAATTTTAAAATATATTTAAGTTTAACTTATTAACATTACGAAACAACCTCAAACGAGCTTTTCATGAACGTAACACGAGCCGATCTCAAATATTTTGATTCGTTTAAGAGCTCTAGCTACCTCCGACTCTCCCTCTTCTATTTTGTTTGGGCTCTTGTCATGTACTGTCTTTTATATCTTCATATGATCCCTGTTTTTACTCAATTTCATGCTTTAACTCATAGTATGTTTCAATGCAGTTGAAGCTGGCCGACTTTATAAAGAGATCAAACTCTCAAATGACATATTTCAAACACATGTTACGTGTTTGTTTTAAGGGATAAAATTTGAATCTGGACTTTGATATAGAGGTTTCCAAATATTTATATTGATTCACTGCATGTTTCATGTTTTTGTTTTCTTAATCGGTGAATATGAGTAATGCTATACAATCAAAAAAATTATAGAGAATTTATCACTAGAATGATGTAGTTAAATTGTATGTCTACCACTTTAAAACAAAGAGCCTACCTAAATGCTTATTATTTACAAAACTAACATTGTCACATTATTCTGGTACAGATTTCTGTACACAAATTTTAAAATAATATCATTTTCAGGTGAATATATATAGCACCATGCATGTTCCATATGAGCACCAGCACCGCCGTGAGAATAGGTCCTGCCGGTGACCTTTGTTTTTGTCCAATAGTAATCAATCATGTTTCAGTGCTTTAGTATTATTTGGTTTGGAAACATCCACAACCACTATATTCTTTAGACATTGTCATGCATATTCTTAAGTTTTTCAAAATACACTCCCTCATGTCAAAGAACATGTATTGTAAACCTGAAACCAAAGTCTGATAGAACACGTCACGGTGTGAGAGATGAAGTCTTTTATTTCGTCTCATATTAAAACAGTTCAATCTATGACCAGTATTACAAGTAGGGTTCACTAGAACCTTCCTCACATGCAATGAAAGTTCACTAGATTCTCAAATACTTTTCATGTCTCTTGGCCCATCTCAAATAGGGGTGAAGCGAGCTTGTACACAGGGAGGGTAGCTGCACACTCTCAAAATTTTAAAAATTTTATTTTTACTTACAATTTTAAAATATTTTTTATTTGCCTCCCTCAAGTTTTTAAAAATTCTATTTTTACGTATATTTGTAAAAAGATTTTTTAATTGTGGCCATCTAAAAATTTATTAATGCACCCTTAAATATTTATTTTGTTTTAAATACCCATTTATATATTATATACAACCTTACTGTTATGGAAGTTGAGTATCTAACTGTTAATTACAAAAAAAAAAAAAAAAAATCTTGGTTGTGATTAATGTTGCTACTCCATTGATCTCAAACGTAAGGTTTTGGAATTGACAATTTTTACTTTAGAGTCATTGGTAACTTATAAACTTGAGTACCCACAAACTTATTTGTCCTTTTAAAGGGCCGGCTCAACACTATTTGGGGCCTAAGGTAAAAAATTTTGATGCCGCTTTTTTACATTTTTAATATTATTACAAACTTTGTTATAAAAATTTATTTGTCTTGCTTTCTATTGAGGCCTTTTACAATCTTAAAATTTAAATAAAACTAGAAGTCTAGAAGCATAGAACAATAAATCTCATTTATCACCCGATGATAAAATTGCAAATATAGATAAGAATTTAAATTTGGTACAACTTTAACAATATGTCAATCCACAAATTATAACTAAATTTTTATAAAACAAACCAATAATGGTATAAGATAAAGTATAAAAAAGTAATGATAAATAAAAGATATTCAACAATGAAGATAAAATATTACTTTTTAATGGTATCAAATACAAGGAAGGACATGTCAGTAGAAAAAAATAATTACATATAAAAAAAATCAACAAGTCATTTGAGGATGAGTTATTTGAGATTAATGAGATTTGACAATTTATGTTTAGTCTTTGCAACATATAGGAGAGAGTTTTATAAATTTAGACTTTTCACTTCTTCTTAATTTCTTTACTATGTAGAAAGAGAAAAAGTTGTTTAGAATTGAAACTTTTAACTTATCTTATCTTTAAAACAGTGATAATAAGATATGACTACTTTTTATTAAATTGATTTTCTAAAGTTAATTAATACAAGTATTTTTCGCTTTTTTTTTTTGTAAGATGAGGTGCTTTTTACAAAAGAAATTAAAAATATGTAAAAACTATATTAAACTATAACTATAATATACAATATTACAAAAAATTATGAACCCTAAAAAACTAGGAGCTTTATGTTATCGCCTTGATTGCTTAAGGCATGAGCCGGCCCTGCCTTTTAATATGGCTTTACAATCAGTTATTTTGAACAGTTGAGGAACTTGCAAGTATCGATCAAGCAACATGCAAAAGTCATCAGAAAATGTGTTTCTCTCCCCCCATAAATGTCCAACTATCAAATTCCGATCGCATTTAATTAGAACTGCTTGATCAACGCCGCATTGAATTCACCCCAAATTTGTTTGTTTTAGTCTTCTTTATCTCTCCCCAAAAACCAAAACGTTTGACAATCAGACTTGGATAACAACTAAGATTCGATATTGTTTGGTGCCTCAGGTTCATCCCCAAGTGTTTGTAAATAAGAACTGCTGTTTTTCTTCGTTCTTTGCTCAAGCATCTTATGATAATATTTGTTGGGTTTTGCTAACATGTGTCATGAGGACACATTTTAAACATATTTTATTTGATTGTACAGAGTGTTAAAACTAATGTTTTTACAATTTTTAACACTAAAAATACAATTACCAACACTATGTACAACCAGATAAAACATACTTAAAATGTGTCCTCAGGGCACATATTAGCATTTGCCATATTTATTTACAAAGCAAACAATTGAATTTTTAATGTCCTAATCAGCATAGGATTACAAGCTTAAAGAAGCTTAATTTTCACGTGTTTAATGCATAACCAAAGATTTGTATTTATTATTATTATTATTTGAATAATGCGGTTCGTTGTATTCTCGATATAATTTGGCTTTGATCCTTTCTTGTTCCTCATGTGAGTTAAAAGTTGCATTGCTCTGCTCTTTTGTTTTTTTGTACAGGATTCACGTTTTGGGAGGTGACACCACTTACATTTCTTGTCTTCTTGTTCTCTAGTCTTTAATTTGTAGGATAAATTTTGTGGGTTGGATCCAATTATTCAGACTGTGGACCGCTTTATTTGTCTGTAATTGCATGGCTATACCCCCTACTTATTCTGTATATGCAATCAACTTTTTAAGGAGTTGTTTACGTTATAATTTTTTTTTAATTAGTTATTCAGATTAATTTACACATATTTAAATTAATTTTAAAAACTGTAAAGTTCTTTCAATCCCGCACGAACTTGATTATCACTAGGGCTTTATCTCTGATGATGGCCCTGAAGATAGCAACCAATGAAGAGCACACCGACAGCCTAAAGATCCGAGCTATCCCTCAAGGTTTGATTATGTAAAATTGATGTCAAGAGTACGTACTCTCGTCATCTTGCCCAGACAAAAAGAAAAGAAAGAAAATGACATCAATTTTTAGACCCTGTCATAGCCTACGCTAAAGAATAGAAATTTGAGAGAGAGAGAGAGAGATGGTTTGTATTTTGTTAAACCTAGGCCAACCCTTGGAACCAATTGAGTTGGGTCTATGACTAATTTGTGGATCTATAGTGGTGATAATGGACCACTCGGGGCTACGAAGCTAGAAAGGCCTTGGTCTGTTTGTTTTCTTTTTATTTTGTTTTTAGATTTTGGGTATAATGGAGCGCCAGATTTGATGAGTAAAGTTAATTCAATGGTAGTGACGCCTCTACTAGGCCAAGAGGTAATGATTTTGATTCACTCTCCACCTTGTCAAGGACTTTGACCCTCTACTACACTATAAAAAAAAAGGGTCGAAGTCTTGAAAAGGAAGAAGGTAACTCAAACCCATAATCATAGGTAGAAGCAGTAATACCACTAGAAATGAAAATTTTGAAAAGTTTTTCTTTTTTTGTTCTCCCAAATTTTTTTTCTCAAAAGGATTTTGCGTAGCATTTATTTTTTCAATGAAACAAATAAAGCCTAAGGGATAAACATGTATTTTCTTTGCCAAAATTACTTTGAAAGATTGGAAAAGAGTGGCCTCAAAATTTTGCTTACATGCATTGTCACGGGTGACTAGACTTTCTACTATAAGCAGACTAAACACGTGTAAGAATTCAATAGGTAGATAGTGAGATTTAAATATAAGATGGTATCTGTTCTGATATTATTTTAAATTAAAAACTACCAACTCTTTTAAGGTTTCAAATGTTAGGGGTAAGAATTAATTTAATTATTTATTTCTTAACAAAATTAAAGGTGAAAAGTCACTAATGCCTTTACTCAATCATAGTTTAGGGAGTTTAAGGACAGCTTACTTTAGGTAAAGGCACATTAACATTCTTGAGGCAGGATTTGAACAGAACATCCAAATCAAATTAAAGTATCCACACAAAAACACACATGCCAAGAAGTCAATTGCAGCATCATGTGACTCACCAAACATTTAAAAGGTTCTTTGATCACCACAAGTAGTATTATTTAACTATTTACAATGAATACCAAGAAAAAAAATTGTTCAAAAGGTTGCATCGAGATTTGATTTTTATACTACTTTTTATAACTTTGTTTGTTGTATCAACCATATGGGTTGTGGTCCTACTATGACTCATTGAGGTGAGAAATAATATGTTTTTGAATTAGTCACCATCAGATCCGTACAAAAGAAAATGGCTTTTGTTCCAATCGCGGCCTAACCATGCCTTCTTAATGTGTTTGTGAACCCAACCCATCAAAGGTCCGAGAAGCTCAAGTCCCAATGATTCTCCGCTTGGTAGCGTCCAAACCCGGAATTTCAATTGTCATTAGAATTTTAAAATGAGCAAAGTTATTTGAGCAGCTAAATTATATTAAAAAATTTAAATTACTTGAGTTCGATTTGTAATTGATTCGATTAAAAAAATTTTAAAATTAACTTGAAAGTTAAACAAATCAAACTTAAATATAATTTTAAACTCGTTAAAGTTTTCAAAATAATTCAACCATAGTTGTCATTTTTTCAATAGTGCAAGTGGGGCAGTTGGGCCCCGTCCTCTTTCAAGCCTGTATTAATAATGTGGACCGTTGCTGCTTTTCACTGGACAGCAACATCTGCACGATAGGGCCAAGCCCAAAAAACAATTAACAAATTTGCAATTTGACCGACCATATATCTATTTATATTTACACCATTTGCCTCAAAATATATATATTTTTTCACCTCGTAGGCCACAGAAATAAAAGTGTCCAAGTCCCTCTAAGAATAAGGGAGTGTTTAGATGACTAGCTTGTAAACTATAAGCTAGTTTTAAAAGTTAATTTTTTAAATAATTTTTTTAGAAAAATTATGTTTGATATAAGCCATTTTTTTTTATTATTGTGCAAATACAATTTAGAAAAACTATAAAAATAAACCATAAATTACTAAATAAACTAAGTTTCAAATACTCTACAAACATGTCCTTTTATGGACTTGATAGCTCACAGAGAAAATTTTACTATACCAGCAATTCAACCAGTCACATCTCAATGTTGCTTGTTTGGCCTTCAAGCATTACAAGTACAGCTATAAATGGCTTATTACTCCACTCCCTCAAATAAGTTAGAAGAGCTGAAAGTTGAGTTAAGATCACATCCATTCTGTTAATTACACTCTTTTGTGTAAACATCTTTGCATTTACTCTCTCTCTCTCTCTTTGATCGCTACTAAGCCTTGCTCTTTATCTAAAGTGATCGCCTCATCCTGAAGCTCCACCATTTACTAACTACGTTATATTTTGAGAAAAAATTAAAAAAGAAGTATAATTAGTCTCATACATATTCAATTATTTTTAAGAACGAACAAAAACAAAATTGTTTTGACATATACCTATTAATTCTCCTTTCAATTTTCAAACCCAACCGCCCCACCCAAAAAAAAAACTTCTAAAATTTACATCATTTTATTTTATTTTTCTTTCCTTTTTCCTTTTTCTCTAAGAATTCAAGCTCCAAATGCTATTACAAGATTAATGCAAGTCCAAAACGGGTAGTATGAAAGCGTTGCAGTTTGTCTACATATCACGCACTCTAACAATTATTAGCTATATCTCCTATGGTAGTAACAACAAGAAAGAGATTAATTTGAACTTTTTCTTAATTAGTACCCTCAGAGATTGATCCAAAGAAGTGTTTTGCTAGCCTAAAACTGAAATTACAGGCATGACACATTTTGGATCATACAAAATAAAAATACACAGATGTTAAGCTTAAAAAACCTTCTCATGCAAATTAAAATAAAATGAATGATTGAGTAATCCTATCATATAATTTAAAAAAAATAAAGCCCAATAAACACAGAAGTTGGCTTGTTACATTTGTTAGCCACGTCTCCTAAAATGTGGCTCACTTGCCACATTTATAAAGTACATACATATATATTTTTTATATATATTATATATTTATTTATTCGTCAGTCAAAGTTACGAGTAATAATAAGGATAGTTGTCCGCTTCATATGAAACACTAGTGGTTGGCTAAGACCTATTAAGTCCTCTCTATCAAATAATGGTTCCTTGATGGAAAGAACCAATAAGGATAAAGATATGGATCCCTAACTTAACAGTTATATATAGCATGTGATATCCATCGTTCAAGGTATCAAGTCTGTATAGATTAGAAGATTCTATTTACAGAGAGTTCTGTACACAAAGAGTGTGAGAGAGAGTAATTTACGGTTGTATAAGCATAGAGAGTTTTTTTCCAACACTCAGGATCAGCAAAATAAGTTTACTTAGACAATGTTTTTGCTGCGTATATATACGTTTATATTACAGTTATTATACATGTATGTATAATTTATCTTTCAACATTATCACAAAAGTTGCTGTTTACATCCACAGAGGTGCCTTTCACAGCACCATTGCATGGTGGATGGAGCTTCCTCTCCATAAATATCTGTATGTATATACATATATGTATTTATATATATATATATATATGTATTTTTGTATATATATACAGATACCTGCATAAAGGTAAAATCACATATACCTTCCCAAAAAATAAATAAAAACAAACATATAGAGTACTGGTTGGAGATTGTAGATTCCTTCTAAGAAGATTAAGATGCGTTATAGTCGACACTCTGAGCCAAATCAATAACTTTGTAGACCTGTTAACAAATCAGTGAGTCACAGCAGATGAGGAGCTGGTGGTGCTTTAGCCTCAGAGAACTTCAAAGTTCTTTCTTGCAGATATGATGACAAACAAAAAGAAGAAAGTCTAGATTCTGTAATAATATACTGTGTGACTTGCTTTTGATGCTGCTCCTGGAGGTGTGGGCAGTTACTTCTCTGTCCAAACACACACCATTCAGAAGTTTTTGGTGGAAACAAGAAAATTTTCGTAACTCAGGTGCCAAGGAAAATAGCATATCTTCTTTTAATTGGAGTACCTCACACTAAAGATAACATATAACATATTTCATTAGATGGCTTGTTACGTAAACAAGACATCCAATTCTCTAATTACCAATCATCTGCATCAACCAAAACAGAGATACTTACACATTTATAGTATCATGTTAGCTTGTAGGTACCTAAGAGTTGTACCATTGAGTTAGTAGTCGGGTTGGCTTAAAATAAATATTCATTATTTTTTTAACGGTCACGAGTTTGAACCCGTTTGCGTGAATAAGATACTGTTCAAAATAGGCCATTATCTAGTTGTACTTTGGTGAGGTTACGGTCAAGAGTTTGCCCTTCCAAAATTAGTAGCTATGACGCAAATCGAATATTCTGCAAAACTAATGGAAACCAATAGCCACACCCAATTGCTAAGGGTTGCGAATTCCAACTCCCAAAAAAAAAAAAAAAAAAAGAAGGTTTCTAAGGGTTGTGAAGTTCAACTTAAAGGAGAATGCCACGATGGGAATATCATTGGTTTAGTCATAATGATCAGTAGACCATCTATTGCTGTGGTATTTATGTCATCAGTGAGGTTGCTGTAATTGTTGTTGCAAAAAAACTAATGATGTCATATTCAATAGAAAAATACTATTCTTTTATAATAATGTAATAATGACATTTTTATATTTACCAATTATCAAGATAGGTATTCTTTTCTTCTGGTTTTTAATACTAAAAGTTCCCATTCAATCAAATTATTCTATAAGCATAAATAAATTGCTATTTGCATAGTAGTACCCAATTTCAAATCAAGAAGTTGTCAACTTATTATATATATATATACATGTATACAAGGTGTACTATACGACTGAAAATTTGTAGAAAATAATGTGGTTGAATGAGATCCTACCTCTTTAAACCAAAAATACCCATCATAATAGTTCTTAATTACAAAAAATTTATTGTTACATTATTTTGGAAGAATTTTCTACACAAATTTTAAGATAAATTATAAACACACCCCTTAAACTGTGACTCAGTATCACTATGCCCCATGAACTCTAAAACGTAATAAGTTGACCCCCTAAATTATCAATTTATATCAATCAATCCCTCTTGTTAGCAATCTGCTAGGAAAATGAAAAAAAAAATTATTATTTGACTTATACATGTTAACAAAAGTATAATTTCATATCTAAATCGATCTTCTCTTGTTATAATAATTATCTAATAACTAAAATGTCTTTTGAAATGACATGTAAATATAAAAATGAATGTGATTCAGGTATAAAATAAACTTTTGTGAACATATACTAGTTATATGATAATTTTTCATATACTCTCTTAACTAATTGCTAAAATATTACTAACAGAAGGAGTTGATTGATATAAATTAATAATTCAGGAGGTCAACTGGTTACGTTTTAAAGTTTAGGAGATATTGTGACACAAAGTCATAGTTTAAGAGATGTGTTTGTAATTAATCCCAATTTTTATAAAAGAATGATATATAACTTGATGAATGATAAAATAGTTAAGAAACTAAACAAAAAAGTTAGCTTGTGAGAATTGAAAAGCATGATATCACTGTCCTAAAGTAACTATATCACCTTATGTGAAGATACTATTGGACATCAACTACTCCAAGCTATGACCCAATTACTTACAACCTATATTCTCGAAAGTCACGTTTGCTTAACAACCATCATAGCCGCGATTGCTTATAAAATATAGTATAAATATGCATATGAAAGATAGAAGATGATTGAAAATAAGAGAATATAAATCTTTGTATATCTTAAGTAGGCCTTTCTATGTTTATATCACAAATAACACCTTGTAAAAGCCTTATATAAACTCTAAGAAACTAATCGTTATAAGCTATTGAAAACACCAATGGTGGCTAATAAAAATTGTAACAACCCAACATAAAACTTGTAATAAATTTTATAAGAAAACTTGTAACTGAATAAGTAAATAACCAAAATAAAATTTTGAAAATTTTCAAGAATAATAATTTTATTCTACCATTTCTTTCTTGGGTAACGTGAGTGTATGGACCTCCAAACACGGTGTGAAAAATCTCACCAAAAAGGCCATAAACTACAAAAAGGTCACCAAAATCTCGTGTGACCATCCACATGTTAACCTCTCAACCCTACTGGGACCTATAGGAGTTGAGCTCTGATAATGAGTTTACGTGAAGGGTAGTATAGTCATTAGAAGGCAAATCGGACAATCCCCATTTCGTCACGCGCTTGTGCTTCCAGTATCATATGAGAAACCGCTGCAATAACTGATAAGGCCAACCACGTCTACCTATTTATGAGGTCGTATTTTAAGGCAAGATTTTAAAGTAAAAAGTCGTAGTTTTACATATATAATTTGTATATAAAAAAATTTGTTTGAATGATGTGAGTAATAAATTTAAAATTATCATTGCTTTAGAATATAATGAAATGATTACAAACAAGTACGTTCTATATCTAAATTCTGCACAAAAAATATTGTTTGTATATATGAAATTGGGATAGTTTTTTAATCATTTGGTTAGGATATTCAATTCGTTAACAAATTTTGAAATATTCAAAATTTTAAAAGTCAAAACTTATTTGAATAATGTAATCTTTTATAATTCATTGTATTTGTATGGTGCCATTACCATCAAATGAACAAACTTGACAAGGTCAAAAAGTTTGCCTAATAGTCTCTCCAAGAACTCAAATTAGAAAGCTCTTAATCGTTATTAATTTTTTAAAATTATTCTTAAAATTTTTGACTTGGTAATTACCCATTTGTATAAAAAAAAAAGATTACGAAAATTTTAAGATTGCTCGTGGTGTAAGTCGTGTGACCAGGCTCGCCGGTTATTTCAAAAAATAAAAAACATTATAAGCTTGTTGATATATTAGTGTCTTCACGCGCTATTGTAGGGCGTGAGAGTAATTTTATAAGTGGTTCAATCGACAAGCACGTTAGGGATGGACAAGATGGTAATTTAGACGAGGTCTAATACAAACAATAAGTATTTAAGGTGTACAAGCCGAAGGTGGTTGCCTTGTAATGGAGCAACAACCACCACCATGCAATGACGATGACCTAAAGACGTCGCAGGAGACCACCGTGGAGAACTGCCGTAAACCTGACGTCCGAAGAGGAGCCGCCACTAGGCACCCGATTTTTCGGGGTGTCCGAAAGCGGCAGTGGGGAAAATGGGTTTCTGAAATTCGGGAGCCCCGGAAGAAGTCTCGAATATGGCTAGGGTCTTACCCAGCACCAGAAATGGCGGCGCGTGCGTACGATGTCGCCGCTTATTGCCTCAAAGGACGTAAAGCACAACTTAATTTTCCCGACGAGGTTGAGCTCTTACCAAGGCCATCCACTTGTGCAGCTAGAGATATTCAGGTGGCGGCAGCAGTGGCGGCGAATGCAGTCACGGTTGAGAAGAAGATCAGCGCGTCGGACAGTGACTGTGCCGATGACTTCTGGGGTGAAATTGAGTTGCCGGAGCTAATGGAAGGTGGTAGAGAGGCTTGGTCTGGGAGTAATGTGAGCGATTATTCGTCTGAGGTGTGGCACTGTAATTCTTGGGGTGGGACGTTCCCCGGTGATGCCACGTGGGTTGATGGATAGGCCTTTACTCCACTTTGTGGTACGTCTCTACTGTGCATTATTTTAATGTGGTTGGAGCTCCATATATATACCTACACATATACATATATATATATATGTATGTATGTATATTTGGAAGTCAATTGAGTCATCATGTATATATGGAAGTAATAATGTATAAAACGATATATACATATATATATATGTATTTATATTTGTTAATGAGGTTTAAGCTAACTCAATTGAGTTTAGCTATCCAAGTATTGTTTTGTCATGTAATTAACCAACAAAATTACATGATGAAAGATAATGTCGATCTCCTTGTAATTGGCCTTAGTTCATTATCAACCCTTGTGTTCTTTTGGTAAATTCTTCCTTCTTGACGTTAATAATTTGCGATTCTACATACCGGGATCTGGCTCTACTATTGGTTGCAGTCGCTCCACAAATTTTTTTTTTTGTGGATCCAACGTTGTCTTTCAGGTGCCTATGTTTCAAAAGAACCTATTAATGAGACCCATATACTTATTTTCTGGTACAAGCTCCATAGGCTTAACCTTGTAAGTTCAGCTCGAAAGTCCATTGCCATATCTCCAAGTGATTGACCTTCCAGGTTAACTAAGCTAGCCTCTCTCTCTCTCTCTCTCTCTCTCTCTCTCTCTCTCTCTCTCTCTCTCTCTCTCTCTCTCTCTCTCAGAGCACACATTGAGATTTGAGGGCATGGTTTTGTACCTCTGCTAAGTAAGAAAGTTATGGTGTACACTGTATATATGGTGTATACTGTATATAATACCTTACGTACAAAGTAATTCATATACTGATGTTACCATCGAATATCTTGACAAACAAATAAATTCAGAGGCAATAAGGTAAAATATCAATAAGCGATTAAGCGTTTGAAGCACATCGTTGACATAAACTGATGACATTTATTGAAAAATGACAAATGATAACTATCATTATCATGACAATTCCATGTGAAATTAATGGATAATGCTATAGTTATTGATTTTATTTATCAGATTATCACCAACAGATAGACACAAGATGTGGGATTCATATTATCCAATATAGATAGGATTTACTTATTTGTATTTATCTGATAATCTGGTAAACAAAATTAGTGACTGTAGAATTTTTCTAAATTAATAGCTTTCCAAACAAAACACACCACGGGATTCATTATAGCATGAAAAGGACTAAAGACATTGAAGGAACCATCAGAGAGCAATCCAACCACCATTTGTAGATTAGCTAGCAAGATAAAGATTTGCAAACATGTACATTAATAGCATCATGCATATTGGGACAATGGTTTATTAAATTTTAAATGAAATTGAAATTGTGACTTCCAAAATTTCATTGATTATGTTTTCATTTTTCTTGCCTGTCAGGCTCAAAACTGGCCTTGGGTTGTCTGGAAAATGAAACCCAATACAGCTGTGAATATACAATTCCAAGTGGGGACAAATTAACATGTTGCTTTCAAAATTTAAAAGTTGCAAGTACTGCCAATGAATTCCCACCTATATTAGGGGGTTCGAAGGGGGGTGGGGCGGTGGGATTTGATGTCCCCAGGATAAAAAAAACGAACTGCTTTGTCTTATGTAACATTTATGGGTAAAAATTGAATCTGCAAAGTTATATGGGAGCCAAAAGCAACCACAAGTTATGACTCGATGGTCTGTTGATCCTTGCATCGAGTTTGATCCCTTTTCGTCCTATTATGGTCAGGTATTATGGTTCATGAGGACAAGGGTACTGTACAAGCTTAAGATAGTATTCGATCGGATGCTTGAATACTATGTAGAAAAAAGAAAAAAAAAGAAAGAGCCAAAAGAAAAATAGAAAAAAGAGCAATTGAGTGAGAGTTTTAAACATTCTTTGATATAATTATATCACACTCAGCATTCTTCTAGAATAAAGGCTCATAATTACAAAAAAAAAAAAAAATGCAATTGACATGGTAAGATTTTCTATGTAATGTTTTAAAAAGAATAGCATTTTTCTAATTTAATTATCAAGGCAGAGAAAGTCCAGCGGACTTCAAACCCTATTCAATTCTCAATTTCTCAGCTCAAGAAGTTCTTTTCAGTGATATAATGATAGAATGCTATCCATCCAAGGTCTTTAATTCGAAATTTTTTAGGTGCTATCAATTTTTTGGGGCTACTCCTAATGTCTTTGGTTCGATAATTATTTGGTTTGTATCAGATAAGAAATTGCACAAAGCCAATGATTAGTCGAGGTGCATGCAAGTTGGACCGGACATCTGGTTAGCCAAAAAAAATGATAGATTGCTATAGGATTATATACTTGGCATTGCATTACATAAATGGTCTTGCTAACAATGTGCCCATAGAGCACATGCATGTTACATATACTTTGCTGGTCGTAGAAAGTGTGGTGTTTGTACTTTTTTTTCATAATTTTTAACACTTTATAGTTTGTACAATTAGAAATAATATGCTTAAAATGTGCACTAATGTCCAAAGCTTGAGTTTGGAGGGATGCTTTATTTGCAAGTGACGTGCTAAGCATGCTTTTTATCTGGACATACCTGTTTAATGTTAGTCATCTTCTTTCAAAATTTGGAGGGATTTCCGACAATATATATCGATCAACAAAGCTTGAGTTTCAAGAAAGGTATTTAGAGCTGATCGTGATTTTAACAAATTAACAAAATCATAATAAAACAAAAATAATAATGGAAACCATGCATGCAACTTGGTATTGCTCGTTGACTACACATATTGCCATAGAACAATGCATGCGTTCTCCAAAATATCATCAAGACAAGTAGCTTCCATATGGTCCAGTGCGGCGAACGCCAAAAAATGTGTAGCATATAAAAGTGATTGAAGATGAACCGGAATTGAGTATTCTATGCTTGATCATCTGCTTAAGGAAACAAAAAAGAAAAAGGACTATGAGTATAGATATACAATAAATATATCACTTGCAATTCAGAGCTTCTATCACAAATTATTACTAACTCTTACTTTCAACAATGTGGCAAGGGCATGCAGTGCCAGGACAAGAATATGTATATATATATATATATGGTTGCCGGTTGGTGGGCATATAGGCTATAATGGACGTTCTTCTGGTGAGAGTGAGACTCGCTCAGTAGCGTTCTTAATTTTACACTGCACAAGAAGGAATAGACTGTGTTACATGAGAGGAAAATGTTTGTTGAAATATGTGGAAGAATTTTTTTTGTCTCTCTACCTTACTGAGGGTGTTTACGCATGGTTTGGCTCATGCGACCCCACCACTTCAAAGGGTATATTCCACTTTTGAGAGAGAGAGAGAGAACCACTTCAATTATTATTATTATTATTTTTTTATACTTTTGGTTTTCAAGTATCCCTGCGGGAACTTCTCTTAAAAATATTTGCTGCATTTATAAAAGCTTGAAATTAAGACATTTTACTTAAGTGATTATAACTCCTTCCACTCAGGTCAACTTCTGTTGATACCACTTCAATTATTTAAACAGTACTATAGGTATATAGTGTAGAAGGTTAGTTTGGCATGCATAGAGAGAGAGAGAGAGAGAGAGAGAGAGAGAGAGAGAGAGAGAGAGAGAGAGAGAGAGGCACTGATTTTCTTCGCATATTTTGATCCTTGGCCCATCATTAATGAGAGTTTGTGTACCTGTTTCCTTCTTAGGTGATGATGATATGCATGTGCAACAAATATCAGTCTACCAAACAGCAGTGGAGTTAGGAAATCAATCTACCTCGCGATCAAATTTTTTTTCCTTTTTAACTTGCATTGGAAAATGTTATTTCATACATGTAAATATATATAATGTTTGCTAATTTTTATTAGTATATGCATGATCTTTAAAGTAAAATAACTAGTTAAGGTGAACATTTATAAATATTTAGAATAGAAAATTAAAAAATATTTCTAAAACTATTGGTAAAAATAGAATTTTATAAAACCTTAAGGGGGAAAGTTAAAAATTATTTCTAAAATCATAGGCTAAAATAGGACTTTTCAAAATTTGAGGGGCATTTAGAAATTTTTAAGGGGTAAAACTAAAAATTAATTTTGCAACTATAGATAAAAGTGAAAATTTTGAAAGTTGAGAGGGGCAAATGCCCCCCTCTAAGCATGAGCTACATCCACCCTGCTACCAAAATCTATAATAAAATCACAATTCATTGGTATAATAGATTACGAATTTGTGACTTAATTTCAGGGTTTTGGATTTTTATTTGCATCTAATGACATCATGATATCAAGCAAAGGACCTTCTGAGGATCCGTTTGGTAGAGCTTTTTGCCTTAGTTTTTTTTCTAGCTTATAAGCAAAAAAACTAATTTTTTAGCCTTTTTGCCTTTTGCTCTTTTGCTCATCTTTAGCTTATAAAAACAAAAAAGCAAAAAAAAATTAGTTTTTTTTGCTTATAAGCTAAAAAAGTTAAAAAATAACTGTATCAAATGGGTCCTAGACTAGTCAAAAAGCCTCTATAGATTCTCCATTGCTTATGGTCAGGAACTTCAAGCAAATGCATGGGAATGAATGGGAAAACAAACTGGTCTTCAAAGCTATGCTATGCTTTAAAAAATGTTTCATTTTCAAGTTTTTCATTTTTTGGAGTCTAGCTAGTATTGAAGCAGGCTAACAATAGGCCAACCAACGATGCATTTGTCATTGCTGCTCTGGTTTGGGCCTTGGCAAGTCCTGAATTCAAGCCATCAGTTGGAACTTGTCACTCAAAGTCGAGGGCAATTGGGTTTGGGCTCCATCGAAGTTAGCTCAGCTGGGTAGACAAAATATTGCTTCTGTTGACTTAGAGCTCTGCGTATTGTGGCCCGTTCCCCCTATTAACCTTGGGTTGGTCGCTGCTGCTATACGTCCGGTCCAAATCAAACTCAGCTTAGTGCTTTTTAGTCTCTCTCTCTCTCTTTTTCGTACTCTCTCATCTCTCTCCAGTCTCTCTCAGCTCTCTCTCTCTCTCTCTCTCTCTCTCTCTCTCATGTTTTTCCTTTAACTCCTTTTTTTTGCATGGATTATGTTTTTCAAATGAGCAATATAACGGATAGATAGGTACAGTAGGGGAGCCAAAAAATTTGTTTCAGAGGGACAATTATTAATGACAATTCAAAATTTTTTTAAAATCAATCATAAGGCGCTTAAATTTCATATATATGTATGTATACATGAAAAATACTACTTTTTTTTAAAAATTTTGTACAAAAAACTTTAATAGAATGATGTGTCAATAATATTTTTGTAATTAAAAGCCATCTTTATGAGTGTTTGTTTAAAATGAAAGGTTTAGATTCAACTACATCACTTTTTAGAATAATTTTATATAAATCTTATGTATATATAGCATCACTTATAATGTATATAAACTTATATATAAAATATATAAAGGGGTCTTTGAAGAAAAAATAACTATTGAAGAGTGATATTTACATATTTATATGTGGGAAATATATCTAAAATTGTATGCAAAAATAAATTTTTTTAACTATTGAAGGGGCATTTACAAATATTTCAGGGAAGACAAATTGACAAAATTTTTAAAATTATAAGTAAGAATATAAGTTTTAAATATTGAGGGGCGAAGTGGCCCTCTAGACCTTAAGTGGCTCCGCCACTGGATAGGTATCTTGAAGAACTTGGGTTAGTGGCTAGTGCTATATGGTATTGTTCAAAGAAATAGAAAAGGACAGGCTACAGAATTCATGGGAAAGCTTCAAATCTGATGACAAAACAGTCTTGCATTATAGTGACGTTCGTAACGCTTTCACACTCCAATGTACCAAAAGAATATATAAAAAAAAAAAAAAAATAGGGAGAAGACCACCGTTAATTCATAATAAATTTCTTTACTCTTTGTTTTTCATTAATTTTTGTGCTCTATGACATGAAATATTGGCCTTCTGCATCTCATGTGTTTCTCATTCTTCCAAGTTTAAAATTGCTTTTAGTTCTCATAATATGAAATGACGATGGAAAATATATAGTACGTGATTCTTAAAACAAACTAATTTCACCCTAATTTGTTAATTAAATAATGCTATACAAAGAGAAAATTTATACAAAATTTTTGTATAGCTAAATTCAATGTTTGTTCAATTACTCTTTTACCCGCTAATGTAATGTAGGATTAAAGTCTTTTACCTTAAAATAAAATATTTATTCGGTGACTCTTGATTACAAAAATTTCCGTCGCGCATCATTCTTTTGAATTTTACGCACAACTCTTAAAATTTTCCATCTTGATTTGTTTTGTGCAAGCAAGGTAGTATAATTAAGGCATATACCAAAGCTAAAGATTTGAGTCCCCTCTTTGAGTGACAAGTGGCAAATTATCAGCCAAGAAGGACAGTAACAAGTGGCATACTTTGTGAATTCTTATATTTGCCAATAAAGAAATGTAAGACATTGATTTTAGCTAATCTTATTTTCCACAAAGCAGTAATAATGCATGTCTAAAAGTACCCAAAAAAAAACTGTTTTAAGCAAAATCGATGCTAACATCATGCTAATGACATGCCTGCGTAAGTCTTCAATAATCAATCTTGAGCCAAGTGTTGTCAATCTTAATCATCTCTAACCCCATTAAAAGACAATTGATTTTAATAAAATTAAAACAAGACCTATCATTACCCAAGCTTTTTTTTATTAAATCCAAGAATGACCACCCATTTTAGTTATTGTAAGCAAGATTAGCCCAAAGACCCATTTTTATAGCATTTGGAGTGATGTGGGTATTATATTCATGAATCCAATGTTGGGGTTGATTTCATTATTATATCCATCTATCTTAAACATTTTATTCTCTTTCTTTGTTGAGTTTCATGTTTTCATTGTTAATCGCCAATTTTGAGATTGTGGTTCATTTCTATTGTCTTGTCAAATTATATGCTTGAGCCATCCATATTTTTTCGCTGCATTTTAATCGCATAAAACGGTAAAACTCACCTTTATAAATATATATGTGGGACTCATTTATCTATGTTTGGTATTAATGGAAATGCAATGACGGTAGCATTTTTCTTTTAAGAGTACCTCTCATTAGTCATTATGTTTGACACCACTTTTTCCATCTATATTGTCAATATATTGGTAGGCGATAACCAAATAAAAGCAGAAATTTTAACCACAACCACACAATGTCTTAAATTTTGTGAAAATTGATAGGAATTCTATCGAAACTTTTCTTTAAAATTGTGGATTAAAATTTTATTATCAAGTTGAGCCGTAAAATCTATTTTTTTTATTTTATCCAATGATAATAGAGTGAAATAATCATAGATGCAAAGCCAATACAAACGCCGCGACGGTGTTTGGGGAGGCTCATATTTCTGGTCCCCCCAACTCAATCCAATTACCTACTTTCAGCACTGAATTGCTGGTTTTGGTAGGCCTTTAATTGGCCAATCAGAATGTAACAACATGCTTGTTGACTGATTTAGTGACTGGGTTTTCCTAATTTGCCCAATCCTATACCATTCACATGATTTACTATGCATTATTACATTAGGAATTTAGGACAAGTTACTCTAGTTGGAGTCATGCTTGGCCGAGAAGTACCTGTTTCTTTATGTGGGATTCCCCTGTATATATATATATCTTTCAATCTCTGTCACCTCACTACTTGGGTGACTCAGAGAGAGAGAGAGAGAGAGAGAGAAGTAATGAAGGGAAAGCAACTATGAGCAAGTCACTGTACTCTATGTATAAATTCATGAATAAACAAGAGAAGTAATGCAAAACAAGGCCCCACCATGAATGTTTTTGTAATGGTGATTTCCCAAAAAAAAAAAAAAAAGTTGAGGTCCTTCTCTTCCTACTTATATAAAGTTGACATAGAGTTGGGTCTTATTTGCTTTAAAAGAATTAAGAAGGTTTTATTAGGAAAAGTTGAAAAAATTTGGGGTCCAATGGATATCGAGATTCTTGATTTGAAAACTTGGATCTAACGGTTTGGGAAGCGTCAACAGAGGTCAAAAGTAGGCCATGAATTGTACGGGTATATGGGGACCAAAATCCCACTCAACCCACCCTACTATGGATGAAGGATACAACATGATCTAAAAACTCCATTGTCTTGGATCAATTATATTATTTATTCTGCTCATGGTTTTTTTATTAATTTTTTTATTTCGGTAAAAAATTAAAAGTATAAACTAAAATTTCATAGAGAGGTATAAAATTATTTTTTAAATAAAAAAACTAGTAAATACAAATAAAACTAGTATTAAAAAGCTGATCCAAATGAACGCTGCCTATAAGAAACTACTAATTGCTCATTTATAAAGCACCTCACTAGTAAAGCTTCTTGATGGGTTGCTCATGCATCAAGTGTAAACTAGCTTCTCGATGGGTTGCTCATGCATCAAGTGTAATTTTTTTTGCATTTGATGTATGTCTTATAATTTTGTTGTTAAATATACTTATATTGGTATTGTCCTAATTTGTTTTTCTGTTGTTTGATCCAAATTGAAACCCGATTAACAATTATCCAATTTTAAAAAAAGTGAAAACCCCTAACGGATCTTAATGTTATGGGTTGAACTCCCACTTTGACCATCACAAAAATTTTCCTCCACTTTGAGGTAGGTCCTCATTTTCTAACAAAAATATTAGAAATGTGTGTATATATACATACTCATGAAGGAAGAAATTAAGAAAGACAAAATGGCGTGTGGAGAAGCCTAATTGGATGGTCTTGGTTGGGGTCGTTGTAGTGTTTTTCTTAGTTTAAATCAAATGACCATAGCAAGACATTTTTGCTTTCATGGACTCAAATGAACTGAGGGGCTCCACTCCATTTGAAGCCTTAATGAAAAGCAACCTCAAAGTGCTTGTTTTCTTTATTGTTTCCTTTGGTACCCAGGTGAAATAAACTACTCTCCATTGCTTATTCTTTAAGATTATGTAGGGTACCCTACATGCAACACACTAAAACTTAATTGGGTGGGCAAAAAGAGAAGAACTGGAGTGGCTAAACCTCAGTGTGGGTGGGGTGCCTCTGATATGCTAGGCTTAGTGCAGCCAAGAAACACAAACCAGATTGGTCTCCACATGGGGCCTGCGTTCAAATTCACTAGTCCCCACCAATCATAGATTTTTCATTATATTATGTTTCAAAAGGAAGGCACACTGTCTAGTTAGAGGTCAACCCCTCTCTCTCTCTCTCTCTCTCTCTCTCTCTCTCTCTCTCTCTCTTAATCAGCCCTTTCGCTTTAACATATCCCAATGAGAAAGAGAGTTTTTAAAGGACCAAAGTCATGGGAAAGAATTCAGAAGATTCTGTCAAGATACCAAAGCTATAATTCAAATAAAAATGAGTAACAATTTGGGAGGAATAGAATCAAATGGAAGACTAGGACACAAGCAGGCATCCTCTTTGCAACTATACTTAATCAGATTATCATCCAAATTATCTAAATTTTTTGACAATTAGACAAATAAACTATCATATAATCCGATTGGAATCAACGGATCGGATGGATAAGGTCTTTCGATGAGGTTAATTCAACTTAATTTATTATTTGTTTGGAGTGATTAGTAGAATTTCAGTGCTTGACCCTTGTGAGGGGGCAGGAGTCATTTTTAAGTCTAAATTTACAGCCATTAGTTCCTTAAACTATTTAAGGGTCCAAAAAATTTTCGGATTTTTCTATGTAATGTTAACCTAACTTGGCACAAAATTATATTTGGTTGGGACAAGAAAATTCACTTAATTTCACATAATTTAATGTTTACTTCCTTTTCCATGTCCGTGTCCGTGTCTATGTCCCATACCTACAACCCTAAATAAATATTTTTACCTAATCACACCACCTTATCCGCAATTTAATCATTATAACTGAGTTTCCTAAGGCAAGTTTCCAAAAAATTACACTGTTACTCCCAAGAAGTTTATGATTACATTAACTAACCCAGGAAAATAAGAGATGTGATATTGGGCTCCAAAAAGAGCTTCCCTAGGGGTCAATATCATTTGCGAAAAATAAAACAAACAAACTAAGAAGAAAGGCGTACGTTAAGTTAAGAAAAGTTTTAGTTACCCAAAATACGAGTTTTATTTGTTAGACTGAGTGGATATATTTATTAAAAAATGTTGCTCCGTTAAGTCATGTTTCTAAATTGAAAACGACTAGCTAATGTTGAGATAGAGTTTATATGCCACCAATTACTGGCTCATTTTAATGGTTAGTGAATTGGATATATATATATATATATATTAGTGCATATAATGGTAAAAAAAAAAAATTAAAACCCAAAGTAACTTGTGTGCAGAAGCATTTTTCTTCCTTTGCCAATTCC
Organism: Euryodendron excelsum; assembly: GCA_033060915.1. Classification (NCBI taxonomy): domain Eukaryota; kingdom Viridiplantae; phylum Streptophyta; class Magnoliopsida; order Ericales; family Pentaphylacaceae; genus Euryodendron; species Euryodendron excelsum. The sequence goes on along the minus strand of CM065379.1, from coordinate 1,385,357 downwards.
ATGTAGCTCAATGACGTTCGGTCTGTCTTGTTTAGATAACTCTATTGTTGAGGTTTTGAATTCGAATAACCTCAAGGTAACACGTGTTATTACCATATATATTTGGTCTCTCGATTTAGAAGGAAAGGTGATGTTCTTGGATAATGTACCGTAATGTTACTTATATCGTTGTGAGAAAATAAAAAAAAAAACCTTATTCTTCTTTTCTTTTCAAATTTCATTGCTTTTGTTAATGGTAAGGCCTAATTTACTTTGAGTCTCTCCATATGAAAAATGTATGTAAATGCTATTTTCTTTTGCTTTTTACTTGTTGGTTACAGGGTGAGAATATATATATATATATATAGTGCGAAAAAGAGGGTCAAAGCAGTTGCTTAATGCTGAAAAGATGCATAGGAATCAAATCCTTCTTTTGCAGCCCAAGTAAAATTTGGTTCTTAAGACATACACTCCCCTTTTATCTTTGGATTATTCTCTAAAAAAGGATTAAAGAAACATTAATCCACACAAGATGCACTCTATCATTGATTCATTTCCCACCTTGATCTTGGTTCACTAATCCACAGTGTGATGCTTACAAGATAAATAATTTTATATAATTATAGATTAGTTTCATCATTCATCCAATGACCCACTATAAATCAATTCAATGGCACTTAAGAGTGGAGAAGTTATTCCGTGCTCTTAAAGCACCACAAGATCATACTTCACATTCCCACAATATTCGTGAGCTCGCACACGTGGTGGTCCTGTAGCACTGAATAATTTGATCCTGCAGCACTGATTAACTTTTCTTAAGAGTGCCATTGATCGGTTTATAAGGAAAGGGTAATTTAGAAAGAAGGTGATTAGTCTTGTTGATGTGAAGTAAGTTGTTTTTTTGTCTAAGATTAGTGAAGCATATTAGCATAATATAGGGGAATTTTGTGGTTTAATTAATTATGTTTAGGACTTAGGAGTATGATCTGGATCCCATTTCACCACTAACCTTTTCCTAATCAAAAGTTAAAAATATTCTCATCCGTGCGCTCATATATAAAACTATATTGGGTACAATGATTAGTCCCTCCGAAAGAGCGGTTCTCATTGTATCTTTGCCTAATCGAATGTTATAAACAAGGTATCAACTGATAACTAAATTAAGAGGGAGAAATTAGATGAATTAATGTTGAAGCTCCAATTTGACCAAGGTTCATAAATCGAAATTATTACTTACATTAAAGGTCAACGACGAGGACGAAATATTACCAAAATTTAAGATATTCACTATTACTTCTCATGACAACCATTATTCCAATATTTTATTTGTACGCTATTTTTCATTTTTATTTTCCTATATATATATCAGCCTTTATATCTAATATTTTTCTCATCTTTAAGTATGTATATTATTTTTATTGTTTTTTCTAATAATTTATTGGTTATTCTTTCTGGGGTTTTTTTTATGTCACTGTTATTTCCAATATTTCAACATATTCTCATCCGATGCTACTAATCGAATGTTATAAACAAGGTATCAACTGATAACTAAAATTTAAGATATTCACTATTACTTCTCATGACAATTATTATTTTAATATTTTATTTGTACGCTATTTTTTATTTTTATTTTCCAATGTATATATATATCAGCCTTTATATCTAATATTTTTCGCATCTTTAAGTATGTATATTATTTTTATTGTTTTTTTTTTATTAATTTATTGGTTATTCTTTCTAGTTTGTTGTTATATAACTGATATTTTCAATATTTCAACATATTCTCATCCGATACTACTAAACATATTTTTTGTTCACCCTTCTAAACTCGGATATACCGCAGTATATTGTCGAGATCTAGAACAATGAGCTTGACTTATCAAGCCTGCCAAACAGGCTTTAACAAGTTGGCCAAATTATGGAATTTGTACTTTGACTTTAGTTGGTCTTGTACATAGTAAACATTTCCTTGGTAATATCAATTCCCCGCTAAAAAATGTTAGTTTGCAAGATATTGATGCAAGGATGTAATATTCTCTAAGACAAAGAGCTCGAGAATAAAAGCACTGTTTTTACTATTTTTTTTACCCCTTGTGCTTTCAACTCCTCTCTCTCTCCTCTCTCTCACTTTCTTTAGGCATTAACATTATCATCAATTTCTTTAAGCATCTCTTTCTTATCTTGACGGGTGCTCTCTTATTGCATTTGGGTGGCAAATTTATACCCCAAAAAAGTATTTTAAAAAAATGCCTTAGACAATGCGGTCCAATAATCAGAACCAGGTTTCTAATCAAAGGATTAACATCGCATCCATTCTGAACTGATCGATTGATATATACATACGAGTATCTAAGAAAAATGTAATGAAAGGTTAGGGTTGTAAAACAGATGTTCCATATTTGTTTTAGGAACACAAAAAATACACACAATATCTCTCTATCTAGGTGATGAGGAAAGAGTAAAATGACAAGAGGAATATATCGAATTGCTATTATGTGCTAAATTGTTTATCGATTTGCTTTAATTTATGAATGAATTTGACAGGTTAATCCTTTGTGAAGTCAGTGAAAAAGAAATGAAATTAGGTTATAAGCTTCATAGTAGAGGGTATTAGGTAATTAGTATTTTGATTAATCTCAAGGAATGAATACTATAATTATTACTGTAGCACAGATCATAGCTTTATTAAAATATTAAGGGCATGTTTGCCATGCAATACCCCAATATTTACGTCTTCACGTTTTAGTGTAATTTTGATATATTTCACAGTTGCTTGCTTGCTTAATATTGAAAATTAAGCACATGTTGGATCTTTTATAGTAACTAAATACGGAAATAATTAAATAAAAAATAAACATTGGACAGAAATGAAAAAAGAAAACAATATTACTTTTATAATTTTTTTTTATTTTGCTTAATAATAACGGGAACACGAAGCCTTGAAGAATTAGTCTAATATGGTGGCATAGTTAGAAAACTCATTCAAACGGACAATAATTAATCACAATCAAAAATTTTTTTTTTGTTGTAATTAACAAGAAGACACTTCGACTTTCATACATGTATATTTGTATAATGTATATAAGTTTATATATCATATATATAAATGGGTCTCTAAAGCCAAATAGTTATTTAATAGGGTCTATATAAATTTTTAAAGGGGAAAATTGGCAAGTATCTCTAAAATATTGGTAAAAATAAAATTTTGGTAAATTTGAGGGACATTTATAAATTTGAAGGGGCAAATCGAAAACTATTTATAAACTTGTGGACAAAAATAATATTTTGAAAATTTTGAGGGGGCATGGGCATAAGCTGGCTCCGCTAGTGCTAATGGGATGTCGACACGTGGGTACGGCTTAACAAACCACGTGGCGACGCTTCTGAGGCAGATGATGACATATATTGTGGGTCCACTAACTGATTTGGACACTGTTTAGGATACATCAAGGTTCAGTTGATAGCTAAACCCACGCTCTTCAGTGGGCCAGTGCAAGACACTTTCCACTTCCATTCATTTGTACATGGAAAAATACTATTATTTTAAAAAATTTGTAAACAAAATTTCAAAGGCAACTATATTTTTGTAATTAAAAATTATAATGATGAATATTTTAATTTAAAATAAATTATTATTATTTAATTCCATAATTTTGTACATAACTTTGGCATAAAATTTTTCTCATCATATGATATTATCTTTTGTGTACATGCCTATATTGCAAAATAAATAAAGATATATGTAACGTCATAAATAAGTAATGTATCATCAATTGCTCTAATGGTATTTGAACCTTACAAATCTTAATATGCTTTTGCAATTGATAAAACTGCATAATTTCTATTTTTTTGTTAGTTATAGGATAGTCATTACTTTGATTTACTATTCCATTGAATTAGTGTAAGGTTATTGTTTACACAAATTATATAAACTTTATGCATTATATAAATGACAGTTAATCACAACAGAAAGTAAGAACTAATTGAATTAGAGATGTAATACTTTGCATGAGAAATAGTCAAAAGAAAGTTTCTTTAGAGGCCAAGTGTGATATAGAAGTGTCCACTAATAATAAGTTGGTTTAACCATATGAATTGAGATTAAAGTTATTCCAATTAACCCAACTCTAACGGTACGGCACAATCACTTTGTGTTATAGAAGGTGTTTGGACAATGAATTATTTAGTAGCTTATGAATTAAATTTGTGATTTTTTAAAATTATGTTGGACTCTCATTGAAAAAATTAACTTTTTTAGGCCTAATTTAAACTTTAAAAAATCTTTAAAATAAATGACCTTTTTAAAACAGTTTAAGCTTATGGATTATGATTTTTTTTAAATGCTATCCAAACACCCCTATAGCCATCTGTAATTATTTTTTGTGTGAAAAACATGCTTGCTTCACCTTTGCTCCCTCTAACAAATATAATGAGTACCATGTAAGAGTAATGAATAATTTCTCTCTATGACAAGTACATACAAATAATTTCTCACTATGACAAATGTATACAATGAGTCCTTTTCTTTTTTTGCTTTTATAAGTTAAAATAATTAAAAGGTTAAAAAAAGTAAAATTTTTGACTTATTAGTCAAGAAAGCCAAACTAAAAAAATTCTCAAAAAAATTTCCATCAGAGCTTCAATACACCGTTGTACTCAATATTTTCTTCTCGGCATCGAAGGCGCGTAGGGTTGAGTACCATGAAAACTATTAACACACCAATTTCAAGTTCAGGTGGGCCCCAAAGACAGAGGCAACATGTGTAATTGTGTCCATCTCCAAGGTCATGAAAGTAAACCTACCCAAAAAAAATCCGAGAAAAAAAAAACAAAATTCCCGGGAAAATGCATTTTCTGCCCGGGTTTACTCGGAGCCAACAGAGGCTTGCCTGCCGCAATGCAGACAAAGATAGAGACGTCATAGAACGACGTTATAACGGCGTCAATATTAACAGTTATCGTTGCGTTTCCCATGCGCTGTCAGGCGTTCGGCGCATCAGCACGTCACTTTGATTACTCCCGCCGCCGTTATCAGACGGGATCAGTACTCCCGTACGGACAAACCCAAATACCCCTAAACCCAACCACGGTTAAACTCCATTCTAGAGAGAGAAAGAAACGCCTATCCCTATATAGAGAGAGAAACTTAAGAGAGACGGTCAGACTTCAGGGACAGAGACACGCATAGAGAGAGAGAGAGAGAGAGTGTGAAGTTATATAAGAGGACGCTTGGAAAGCGGTTTTGGGGATTCGGCAACGTCTATTCGGGTGATGGTGGCTCAGGGAAAGAAGGAGAAATGTTGATGAAAAAGCGGTGTTGGGCTAAAGAAAAATGGTTTTGTTACTGAGAAGACAAAGTTAGAGCGGTTTTGTAACTGACAAGAGAGAGAAAGAAAGAATCGATTGCAGTCAGTTACATTGGAGAGACTGTTACGAAGTGTGTTTTACATACATTAATCAAAAGGTTGTGTGATTTGTTTTAGAGGAATCGGTAACGGCTTTCAACATCTGCTGTTTGGATTGAAGATGATGATTATGATGATAAATGGGGTAGGTTGAACTGCGTGAAGAGGTTTCTGAAGCTGTATTAATTGGTTTCTCTCTCTACTCTTTCTCTTGTGAGCTTTGGTTCAGCTACTGTAATGGCGTACGTGGATAATCTCAGAGGTTCTGACGCAGGGGAAACAGGTGAGGAGACGGTCGATTTGTGTTGTTCTGGGAAAGAATAGCGTTTTCCCTGTAAAATGCTGTGCTAAGTTGCTGTTGGGTTGCTGAGAGAGTAGAGGAAGTGGAAAGGGAATAAAAATTGTAGTTTTACATGCTGTGCTGTTCCCGCCTGGCAACTGAAGTTTTTAACTCGTGTTGTCTTTTGTTTTCCTTCACTTTCTCGGCAACCAAACAGAGGAAGAAATAAAAAAAAAAAAAAAAAGAAAGGTCCGAAGCTAATTTTTTCATTTTTGAAAATTTTCCTGGATAGGTTTGGGAAGTGATGATCTGTATATGGAGCTATGGAAGGCATGTGCAGGCCCTCTGGTTGATGTACCTCGGCCTGGAGAGAGAGTCTTCTACTTCCCACAAGGTCACATGGAACAAGTATGCGACTCTCTCTCTGTATATATGTATATGTATATGTATAAGAGACTTTTCATTTTTTTATCAAGTCTGCTGATTTGTGCAATAAACTATTGCGGTTGCAGTTAGAGGCATCAACAAATCAAGAACTTAATCAACAAATTCCACAGTTTAACCTTCCGTCCAAGATCCTTTGTCGTGTTGTGAACATTCAACTAATGGTACTCCATTTCTGAATTCTGTTCATTGTTTTAGATAGTTGTCTCTGCTTTCTTTGAATTTATGAATACATTTCTTTTATTTGTGTTTGTCCTGATTCAAACCAATAGGCAGAACCAGAAACAGATGAAGTCTATGCACAGATCACTTTACACCCAGAAGCAGATGTAAGCAATTAGAAGTTCTGTAAATATTACAATTGTTATTTCTTTTACGCCTTCTGGTATTGGGCAAATTGGGGTTTTAAAGTACATTTTTTTTTATATGGTATTTTGTGTTGATGCTAATAGCAAACTGAGCCTACAAGTCCTGATCCGTGCCCGCCTGAGCAACCGAAACCGACTGTTCGTTCGTTCTGTAAGATTTTAACGGCATCTGATACAAGCACCCATGGAGGGTTCTCTGTTCTTCGGAAGCACGCCAATGAATGCCTGCCTCAGTTGGTAATTTCTCTCATTTTCATTACCCTCTCTCCAGTTAGTAAGCTTTGGAAGATAAAAGAAAAGAAAAAGAAATTATGTTCATGTTATAGTTTCCAGAAATTGGAAAATCTGCCTAATTTATGTGAAATTGGTTGCAATAAGAGCTGTTTTAATGGTTTTGATTACTCAGCTCCCAATAGCAAAGAGCTGGAGATTTCCTAAACCACACAAACAACCAAACAGGGTTTACGTTTATTTTCTGAAATTGTATGAAGTTTTTGATATCTTCTCATATTTGAGGAGCTCTTTCATATCCTTCAGGACATGACCCAGACAACCCCAACACAGGATTTGGTTGCCAAAGATCTTCATGGCTATGAGTGGCGGTTTAAGCATATATTCCGAGGTAAGTCCCACATTCTTGCTTTGTGCTCTTTTGACGTTATGTTGTTTGATTCAGGTATATAGTTAATGCATTGAGAATTGAATCTGTACTTCTCTTCCTTTTCATTAACTGGTGATGATCAGGTCAACCCCGGAGACATTTGCTTACAACGGGCTGGAGTACGTTTGTAACCTCCAAGAGATTAGTTGCAGGGGATGCTTTTGTTTTCCTGAGGTACTTGATACTGGATTTTGTTTTCCTCTCTTACTCTTTGGAATGCTGTTTGTGTTTAGGTTTGAGGCATATGTCAATTGTGGTGCCTTATTATTATTATTCCGCAGAGGCGATAATGGGGAACTGCGAGTTGGGGTTCGGCGACTTGCTCGGCATCAGAGCCCCATGCCACCATCAGTGATATCCAGCCAGAGCATGCATCTAGGAGTGCTTGCCACAGCATCCCATGCCATTACTACACAAACCCTTTTTGTTGTGTACTACAAACCAAGGTTAATCTTTCTTTTTGTTCCCGTGGATGATATCAATTGGTTTGTAATTGATGGTTGTCAAGTTGTCCTATATATTTTAGCATTAGTTTTATGCTCCTTGCTAATGACCAGGACGAGCCAATTTATCATTGGGTTGAACAAATATCTAGAGGCTGTTAATAATGGGTTCTCAGTTGGCATGCGGTTCAAGATGAGATTTGAAGGAGAAGATTCTCCTGAGAGAAGGTATATAGAATTTTTCCCGAGTGTTGTGGATAAAATTTCTGGGAAGAGTTGGCTACTTCATCGATAAACCTGTGTTTTCTTTGTGGTCAGGTTTACGGGCACTATTGTTGGGGTTGGGGAGATTTCAACTCAGTGGCTAAAGTCCGAATGGCGGTCACTAAAGGTGGAAAATAGTTGCAATTAACTTATTTGAATATTGACTTGTTTATTGCCATGTTTTTTTTATTCCTGTTTCCCCAATTATATCATTTTTTAGATCCAATGGGATGAATCTGCAACCATACAAAGGCCAGAGAGGGTTTCACCATGGGAGATGGAACCCTTCGTAGCTTCTGCTTCGTTAAACCTCTCTCCACCAGCAATAAAGAGCAAGAGGCCCCGACCTATTGATCTTCCGGTTGCGGGTATGATATGTGAACTGTTCCATAGGGATTTTTAAGTGAAACAATGTTGAGTTTGAGGATTTAGCAGTTTGAATTTGTAATTGTAGAAAACACTCCCAATTCAGTGGCTTCTGCTTTCTGGTATCCTGGATCAGCAACACCCCTTGAATTCAGCCACTTAGGTAGTACAACTGATGCCCAAAGCAGTGAAAGCCAAATGGTCTGGCCTCCGAAGCAGAAAGACCTTAAAAGCAGTAGCTGCTGTGGCTCAAGGTCCAGGGTAGATGGCATCTGGCCTCCTTCTCCACTTGGGAATGGTTCTCTAAACCTGTTTCGAGACTCAATAGGAGAGAACAAACATGCAGCAGCTCGATCTATTCTTTCTGATTATACCTCCCATGTCTCTTCGAGGTCAAACACTTGTGCGACAATTAACCCGGTAGAAAGGGGGAAAAAACCTGAGACTTCTATTGGTTGTCGGTTATTTGGGATTGATTTGACTAACAACTCTAATGGTCTTGTTCGTCCGGAGAAGGAATTGCCAGGTCCAAGTGCTGTGTCTAGGGGTGCCAAAAGTGCCACCCCAGTTGTGGCATCTGAAACTGATACGGCTCAAAATGCAGACCTTTACAAGTTCTCAAAGGAACAGAAGCTAGTTCAATCAGAGGGATTACCAAAAGGGATGCAGAGCAAGCAGGCTTGTCCTTCCACAAGATCTCGTACCAAGGTGAAACACAACTTTCTGCTGGCTTTCTTTGGTAAATCTAAATGTATGACGATCATTTGTTTCTAATTAAAGAAAATTTTGTTGGATGTTTGAGAAGGTTCAAATGCAAGGGGTTGCTGTTGGTCGTGCTGTTGACTTGACAGCTCTGGAAGGGTATGTTCCACTTATTGATGAGCTGGAAAAAATGTTTGAGATTAAAGGGGAGCTTCACCACCAAAACAAATGGGAAGTTGTTTACACAGATGAGGAGGGGGATATGATGCTTGTGGGTGATGATCCATGGCCGTGAGTAGCTTGAAAATTTGGGTCCACACTAATTTCTTTGATTGCCACTAAGTAATTCTTATTTTAATTCCATTATTGTTTTTAAATTCTTGTTGCAGGGAATTTTGTAAGATGGTTAGGAAGATCTTCATATATTCGAGTGAGGAAGTGAAGAAGATGAGTCCTAGATGCAAGCTTCCTTTGTCATCCTTAGAAGGTGAAGGAACAATTGTGAGCTTGGATTCAGAGCTCAAATCTGAATTATGAAGTTCGATTCATTTTAGTCGTTTTTTTTGAATTAAAATCTTTTGAGGGGTCTTTTATAGCTCAAAAGGGTACACAAGAAATGGGTGAGGAAATGGGTTGCTCAGTTTTTTTTTTTTTTTTTTTGGAGCTTGCTCAAGTGATAGCAGAAGTAAACTAGAGGGATTGGGTTTTGATTGAAGTGGTAGACTACTAGGGAGTCTACTATTTCAACGTGAAGGTTAGAATTGGAATTTGTGAGTACATGTGCTAGGGGATGTAGTGTGGTTTTGAATGATTAGCCTGTAAAATTGTAATACTCGTTTATGTTACGTGGCAAGCAAAGTAGTATTTGGACTTTTGTTGTGTGCATAATTAGTTTGGAATCTGTAGTGCCTTCACTATGACCACCTTGAACTCTTGCAGCAGGGGTTAGAAGAAAACCTACTGTGGCCCCCTCATCTACTCAGCTCTTCCTTTGTTTCTGTACCATTTTTGACACAATAGGTCCGCCACTTCGCTGGACTAGTCTCAGGCAAAGGGCCTCTAGCCACAAGATTTAAGTGCTACTATGTAAGCAATCTATTTTTGTTCACTCGACAATTTTTGGTTTAATCGAATTTAGTTTTTTAACATCACAACACATGCAGGTTCTAGATGAGCCTTTTAATTTCCAATCTAATCAATCGGTCGCTTCTTGGACTTACAAGAACTTGTTAGAGCCATAAGCACTATTATTCCAGGCAGGTTTTCGGCCTGGGCAGTCCTAGAAACCAACGCCATTCAGGTAGCTCTCTGGGACCGGACGATCTCGGAGACAAACACCTCATCAAGTTTCAGACGGTTTACTTCTGGCTCTTGCTAACCCGTCAATGTAGAATGTTCGTCACTTGGTAGCTTTTCGAGACTCGGTGTTCTCAGAGACCAACACTACCCTTACAGGTAGCTTTTTGGGACCAGGCGATCTCAGAAACCAACACTACCTTACAGGTAGCTCTCTAAGACCAGGCGTTTTTAGGGACCAACACCGCACAAGTAGTTTTTCGAGATCGAGCAGTTTCGGAAACCAACACCTAGGTCAATATCGGCGTCTGCTAGCTCGACTCAGTAAAAAATGACCAAACCTGTCCCTTAGTTATTGAGCGGCGAATTTCGTTAAGAGCCCCCGTCTAACGTAAGGAAAACCTCACGATACTAAACACTCACGACTTGATAAAAGTTCCTTAGAGCGTCTCGCAGACGCTCCATCAAAATTATCATTTCTTCCCTATTTCCTAGTCATAACGCATAGTCAAATGACTTGAGAAATGCGTACATCAGGGAATTTCCGAAAGCTCGTTCCTAAGATCTTTTCATCGATACGGCTCGATCAGATAGATCGCCTGCCGAGGCCCTTTATTGTATGGCTCAAACGCTGATACTTTCGACAATTCCTGGAGCGTCTCGCAGACGCTCTGCCAAGGTTGACCTTTTTCTCGATTCCCTAGTCACAACGCACCGTCAAATGACTTAAGAAATGCGTAAATTTGAAAATTTTCGAAAGTATTTCCAGAGTATTTTCCATCGGTACGATCCGATCGAAAAGATCGCTTCTCATAGGCCTCAATCACACGGCACGAAAATAGCTACTTTCGAACACCTTCGGAGCGTATCACAGATGCTTCGCAAAGATGTCCTTTTATGCACACTTCCCAATACGATATCCCATACTTCCGAACACAATTTAAGCTTTTCGTAAACATGAAAGTTCACAAGAAACCCTAGAAGAACACTGTGGGTGTAATCGATTCTCTCGAAACCTTCCTGATTTGCTCAATTATCGAGACAAAGTTTAGACGAACTTTTCCTGTGATGGAGCGTATGCTACATGCGCTTAAATTTTGATCAAATCGACCAAATTTTGATCAACAGTCAAGATTTAACCAGTACACAGGGTGCCACGTGTCATTCTGACAATGGAACAGTACTTGCGTATGTCCTACATGTGCTACGTCAAATTTGGCCAGGCGCATGTAGCACATGCGCCAGGCCTGTTCCAGATTGCCTATAAATACCAGACCCTCCCTTTGCATATTCCATCTCTGAAATTGATGCGAAACTCTGCTGAAACCGCTACAGAACCTCAAATCTTTACATATATTCTACCCCTCCAACGCTTAGGCTAGATTCTACTTTTCTCAGGTCTAAACACTTCACCTATAAGGCCTTATACACCATTACACCATTCCAGCCCCTTAAGTCTTCTTGAAGCCATTCAAGCTCCAATCAAGACATTTATTGAAGACTACAAGTGTGTTGAAGGCAAACGGTGGTATTCTTTTTACATTTATGTCTTCCCCCACTCATCTCTTCTCCTCCCTAGTCACTTAGGCTATTTTCTATTTTAATCCTCATCTACAACCCCCCATTCTTGCATGCTTGAGCCAAAATGGCTCTTAAATCATGCCTAGAGGAAAGTAAGTGAGAGCCACCGTGTAGGGGGACCTCTCACTACCCTACTTTGAGATGGTATGATCTAGGAGCCCCTTGTTTTGTGGTGTAGCCTAAAAGACTTGTATGTGATCCTGACCCCCTGCATATTACGATTTTGATCATGCCTTGTGTGCTTGGCTTTATTTTTATGTTTGTTGCCATGTTCTATAGTACTTACATTACTCTTAAGCTTCATATTTTTTTCAAAAATTGTTCCAAGAGTTGGCTCCTTGAAGTTTAGGATAGGACTTTAGAAATTATGCTTTAGAAGATCCCTACTAACCCCTTAACTCTCATTTTGGCATTATGGCATTTTAACTTGCATAAGGATTGTTTTCTAGCTCTCTAATTTTCAAGATTTTCATTCTTTTAAGTATAGTGGTTGGAATGATCCCATGGAACCTTCTCTTGAGTGGTCTTCCTTTTGTTTGGCCATAGGAACCCTCTCTTGATAGAATGGTTTTCTTGGAAAATGGTTTTCAAAATCCTTTCCAAAGATGATTTTAAAAAATACATTTCCTTCATATTTGCATTAAAAATGGTGTTTCAAAAAGTTATCATCATGTTGATTTTTGACCCTTTATACTCTTGTCAAGATAATGGTTATAATGGTCATGAGGAAATTATCCTTAGAATGGTCTCCAAACACCAATCATGTAAACAATGTTCTTGGCTAGAGTCAAAATTTTCATAGAAATGATCTTTAAAAAGATTGCCTATCAAAGTCCATTGAATAACATATTTTGTTTTTCAGAACTCTTCTCAAAAGTGCATCAAACAGCATTTCAAAATCATCTTTTAATTCAATCTTAGGTTAACTTGACTCTAGTTGAACAACCTTAGGTTAACTTGACTCTAGTTGAACAACCTTAGGTTAACTTGACCCTAGTTGTTCAACCCTAGGTTAACTTGACCCTAGTTCACTCACCTTAGGTTAACTTGACCCTAGTTCACTCACTTTAGGTTAACTTAATCCTAGTTAGTTAACCCTAAGTCATCTTAACCTTAGATTACCCTTACTCTAGTTAGTCAACCCTAGTCCAACTTAACTTTAGGTCATTCCTAACCATAGGCTAACCCAATCTAGGTTAGTATGCTTCAAGTTCCAACTCATAAACCCTTTTTGAATGATCCTCCAATTTTAGACTATACCATTACCCACTTTTTCCAAAACCTTTAACCCTCTTGAGATTTCAAAAACCAACTCCAAGATGTTTCTAAAAATATTTTCAAAAGATTACAAACGTAAGACATCCCTAGCCCTCTTATGGTTAGAGACCCCAAAGGAAGGTGACATATCAAGAACAATTTCTAAGGTTGTTCATATTAGGATTTCAAACCCTTGGCCATTTCCAAAAATTACTTTCAAAAACTAATTCATCAAAACATTCTAAAGTCATGCCTCCAAGGTTTTCAAAATAAGACTTCAAAAATACTTTCAAGTTCTCTTGAGTCATGCCAAAGCATTTTTTCAAAACTCCCTTAAGTTGATCTAAAAATATTTTCAAAACACTCCACCATCCAATTTTAAGTCAAAACTTTCAAGACCTCAAAGAATTTTCAACTTCCAAGACCACAAAGTGTTTTCAACTTCCAAAGACCTTCAAGTGTCTTAAACTTTTCTAAAGACCTTAAAGTGTCTTAAACTTTTTCAAAAACCCCAAAGTGTCTTCAAACCTTCCAAAGGCCCTAATGAGCCTATTTTCTATCGAGCTCTTGCCTAAACTACGATTGACCTGATTCTCGCCAAATGAGATACGTAGGCAACCTAAAATGGTGCGGTCATAACTTTTATTTCAACTTCAATCCCTTTTTCGAAAACTTTCAATCAATTCAAAGTTCTCATTTCAAACTCTTTCAAAACTCTCACATTTTTAAACTTCTTCCAAAACTTGCATCATGCATCATTCATCCGAAAAGTGATGACTAAACCTCGTTTTCAAAATTTTAAAGTGAATTTTAAGTGGACAATAGTAACCGGTTATTCTAGTGAGTGAACAAAGGGTGATTAGACATGTAAGTACTGAAAGTGCGGGATAGGGTGATTATCTTAGAATATCTTCTCTATACGTAACTAATCCCCGGACCATAGATTTTTGTTTTCGAAAGAGCAAAATAGAATTATTTTTCAAAAAAGACTTAAATATTTTCAAAAGTTGCCAAATAACCTATTTTCTTAAAAAATCCTCTCTTGAGGGAGTTTTTAAAGTTTTTTTAAAAAATTTTAAATTTAATTTTCGGATTTGCATTTAGTTTTAGATGTCCTAACTCACTTTAGTGAAGTTAGGTGACGATTCCTATTTTTCTACAAAGCCCTTAATCAAATCAATCTTCGATTCAAACCTAGTCGCACTTATCCTTCTAGAAAGATGAGTTCTAGTGACAGAGTTTCGTGCTTTTGTCTCTGAGTCGAAAAAACTTAGACCTAAAAACCGGAACGCGACATACCAAAAGATGGTTAGTTTCTCAATGGGCATTGGTCCTGAAATGTAGTGCATGTGAGCCTCACATTGGAGGGGTTATAGTTTACTTCCGCAGATGGTGGTGGTCTTGCACTGTAATTGGTAACTGGTGAACAATTTTCAAGGAGATGGCAGCCTCATTGGTATGTTTTTCAAGTCTTAATTCGTATGGTTTTATGCTTGGTTGTAAATTTGGAGGGTGTGATCTTAGTTTGGTAATGTGGAGACGTGTGGGAATATGCTGGAATGCCATTGTGGAGAAAGAAAGGCAAGAGATTTTGTCTGTTTCGGCTTTATTTTTCCGAGTGTTTTGTCTTTTACATGGGGAGGCATATGCCGCATGTCAAGGCCCAAAGAGTTGTTTTCGTGAAGATTACTTGCTTTAATGGGAAGTTGTTCCAGTGGAGAAGAAATGACTTCAAAAAGGTACAAAGATCATTTGACAAGGACTTCCAAGATATGAAAATTGGAAGGACATTACTCTCTTTCAATGTTCAGTTCTCTAGAACTACCCACAGAGAGAGAGAGAGAGAGATAGATAGAGAGTCACTGTACCCTTCCCCATACTGGGGCTGGTGAGAAGCTCTTTGTTTCAAGGCGTAGAGAGAGAGAGTTATTTCAAGGCCTAGAGAGAGTAGCTGACCCTTCCCCATACTGGGGTTTGGTGAGAAACTCTTTGTTTCAAGGCCTACATTGCTGAAGCAATTAATGTTTTGTGTGAGGTACTTACAGTATAATTGTAAATAAAATTGAAAATGAAAGAGTTTAGAAACCAGATGTTGAGGTACTTACAGAAAATTGGAAATGAAAGAGAGTTTAGAAACCAGATGTTGACTGTACATGCCAAGAAAAAAGAGCATGGAGTGGCTCTATTGGCCAATATAGTTTTGGCGGAGTCATAACAAGCCAACAAGGTACAACATCATTATGCAGGAAATATTTACAAGATGTTTTGAACCCAGCCAAAATTCATGTGATAATCGAATTAGGAAATGACAAATATTTGGTGTGATGGTATGACTGAATGGGAGAAAGGCTATTGACGAAATTGCATGGATTGCATTTACATGGATTTGTTTAGCGGGATAAGGTCACAGCATTGAACTACTAAACATACGCCTAGTTTTATTCTGCCTTTGGTTGTATAAAAGAAGATTAAGAGAGAAGTAATCTGGATATGAACTTTTATTTCGTAAACACTGAATTAAATAATCTCACAAGAAAGAGAAATAAACAATTCGGGAATCCATAATTGGGAGCTGACATAAGATCTACTATTTAAATGTTTGACGATTAGCTTAATGTCATTGATAAGTCATTCTATTAGAGTTTTTTTGTACAAATTTTTAAAAGAATAGCCTTTTCTGTCCTAATAATATGAGGAAATAAAAACACACTGGAAACTAGTTTTTCAGAGTAAAGAGAGGAATTTTTGAATGGGGGCTGGGTTTGTGTATTCGGTTGGCGTTCCACATAAGAAAGTTAAGGTGTGTGTGTAAGTATTTAACGATTCTAATATTTTCATAAATGTTGAATTCTTTTGTGAGTTATACCTGGATTGCTGTCCAAAAAAAAAAAAAATTTACTGACATATTTTTAGATAATGAGATAAGGGTAATTAGCTCATGAGGTCTAAGGTATGTGGTTGAGTTGTTAGACCTTGTTTGGGCCCTTTAAGAATACTTGAACTTGGGCCGGCCTAAAACCTATTTGACTAAAATATTGGTCCCATAGGTGCACATAAGTACAGCTACTTATATCTGTGTCATCTTCTATTCCTGAAAATTGAATGATCCTTCAAGATATTTAGTTCAAGGAACCTTCTTCTACCATCTCTTTTTGTGTGATGAATTTTTCAATCTTTATGTTCAAATATCTACATGCCGGTAAGGATTCATAACTATTGTAGCTCACATATTTGTTGAATCGTTTAACTAAAGAAAATACATATTTCCATTCATTGATAGAATAGAGGCAGCTGAACACCCCCATTTAAAAACTCAAGGACAAATTCACTTTTTTGTTCACAAATTACTACATCTGAATTACTCAGATTGCTGCCAAAGAAAACATAAACCATGACCTGTACCCTCACAGGTTTTATGTCCTTTGTGTCTCTGTTTCTATTGTGTTAAAGGTAAATAGCCTTAAGATATACTCATAAGAGTATTTCTACTGAAATTGAAACTGCAACAGAAAATGAAGTATGTAAAAGAAGAAATTTCCCAACAAACAGAGAAGAATTAAGAAGAAATAAAGAGAATGTTGAAGCAAATATATAGTCACTTGCCCAGCCCTTTCCCTCGATCGTGTTTATAATAATTGCAGAAAGGTGGCAAGTATATGATAGTTTAGCAATCACACTTATGAATAGTGTATTAAAACTATGAAAACAATAGTTCTAGAAGAACTTGGTTTTTAACTTGCATCAAAAGGTTTTGGAAATGTGGTAATAGTTCTGCAATCATGGTATCCAAGAAGATAACCAATACCCTATTAGTCCAAGTCTTCTGAAAAACCATCAATTGACATTAGATTAACAAATGCTTAGGAGGAGGCATTTAAGATTTGATTAAGAATAAATCATGCCACTTGTAAATAAGATTTTTGGGAAGGCCTAGCCGATCACTCAAACCACTATTGATGAGTCACCAACCTGCTGTAGAGAAACAGAAGAGTTAGAATGAGTTGACCCGCTTTGGGCTGATCACACTCTGACGGTCAAATTAGCTATCGTCTTTAAGAATGAAATGAAATTTGCAAGTGTATATGGCTAAGTTGAAATGATCATACCTTGCTTTCTCTTAGCTCTGGTATTTATATTTTGGTGCTCTCTGTAGAGCCTACCTGACACTCATGACTCTATGCTCAGGTCTATGCTGGCTAGAGCCGGCTGATCGGACACCATTTCTCCTATATCACTTTGCTAGAGCTTGATTGACCGGACGTGAGTGTTGTCAGTTCTGCGCAACGCCTCTCCCGCATTCAATGCGGGTCTCTTCTCCATTTAATGCTCTTTTACCTTGTATGATTACACCCCTAAGCTGGGCTAGAGGGGGTTCTAATTTGGGCGAACAAACTGACCTAGGCCGGTGGTGCCAGGCTAAAGCATGGGCTGCCCCAGGCCCAACTTAGCAATGCCGATTGATATGGACCTGCCCAACCATTTTGGCCCTGTATTTATTTGACCCACAATTGCCCCCTAGCCCTAGTGCCTCGATTGTAGGGGTCTGGGGCTAACCTCTCGCAACGGCTCAGTGACTTCAACCGTCAGGCACTATTTAATGGGATGCGACTACTGGGCTGCCCCAGGTCTATTGTCACCGTGCTATCACTTTTTCACATACCAGGGGGGTGTATCCATTGTTTGAACGCAAAACTTTCCCACGCTTTGCATCCGTATCTGTCGCGAAGACTGCCATTTTGTAAGTCTTCCCTTTCTTTGCACTCCTCCTTCATTGTTCTCGCTTCAAACCCTAATACACCTTGGTTACCATGGGCACCAGACTTAGGGGAATGCTTAGCCATTCCGATTCCGTAATTGCTTTCAAACAGCAGTATAATTTTTCAGCGAGGGTAGATATAGGTTTGGTAGGGCTGAGCGATGACGGTTGGAAGGCGACTAAGGAGGGAACTCCGTTTCCTCTTATCACAATACTAAAAGGCGGCACTAGGTTTCCCGTTCATCCCTTCTTGACTCAAATCCTTAGCCATTACAAAATCGCCCCAATCCAACTGTTGTCGAACGGTTATAGAATTGTAATGGGGATCATTGAATTGAACTATCGTCTGGGCCTAAATCTGGGTCTTCATGAATTCAATTATTGTTATGCCGCCCTGGAGGTGAGCGGCGGTAGTAATATGAAGTAGTACAAGTATTACTTTAGGGCCAAGCATGGGTCGAGGGAACTGGTCCAATTCCTTCCCAGTTCGGGGAAGGGAATCGACTATGCCATAGTGAGAGTAAGGGGGCCATGGGAATTTAGTGATATCCCTGTAGAACTAGCGCCAGAGATAAGGTGCCCTAAGGCACCGAAGGGAATAGGTATACCTTTTCTTTGCTTCTTGATGTAATTTTTTCCCAGTTTTGATTTTTCCTTGGCTCGTTGTTTATCTTTATACTTTCGTGTTTCCCAGCTACCTTTGAACCCCTGGATAAGGAGACTGAAGACCTCAACGTCGATCTTGCTGCCTTGGAGCGAGTCTGGACGTACAAAGGCGAGGGTGAGCTGCAAGGGATAGGCTGTACTGCACACGCACTCCTGGACTACCCAATTCGGTACCAAACCTTTACCGCAACAAACAGGGTGCCTGCCGCTGTGATTGCTGCCCAAAAAACAGAGGGAGCTAGGCACGACATCGGGGATCGCTCATCTCTCCCACTGTCTCTAAGTTCTGCACTCATTGCCGCGGTCCCTGTCTCTACCATTGAAATGGCTTCCAAAGTTTGGGATCTTACTCTAACACTGGGATAGAGGGGTTCCAGGAAGAGCAAGGGTGCGGCTTCATCTTCTACCGAAATCGCTACCCAGGTCGGTGACACTGATGCTCTTCCACCACCCATTGTGCCCCTTACTACTGGAGTTCCTGCTACTGCCGCGGTGTTCGATCCTGTAGACGAAGCAGCGACTCCAGTGGTGGTGAAGAAAAAGAGGCTGGTGAAAATGGCTGAGAAGGCTGTCACCCGAGAGATGGCCGCAAACACGGCCATTACTCCAGATAGATCGGTGGGACCTTCTGCTACGGAGAAGGGCAAGGGCACAGTGGAGGGGTCGTCGACTGAGGAATTTGTAGCACGGCCCAAGATCAGCGAGGGGCCTATGATTATCGAGGACTCGATGTTGCGTTGTCCCGGCGCTGCTATCGGGGCCCTCTAGGCTATCATACTGCTTAAGGACGTCAAATAACTAGACGACCTCAACACAGGGGAGTTGATGCTTGGATTAGTTCGGTTAGTGTTTGCGGTGAGCCAACTCTGCCGAGCTCTTTCTTTTGCCTGTTAAATTTGGCAATTCTACACTAATGCCGCTCTCCCTTGTTCTCCTCAGGATGCCATTCATGGCTTGGAGATTATGCAGCGGTTCTGCAGTCTTCAAGATCGGCACGAGGCAATTTTAGGGAGACACTTCTGTTGAGTCAATGCCTTGATTTTGATGATAACAAAACATGGTTTAATGATCTAATAATTCTACTTAGTGTGTAGATTAATTATTAATTAGATCTTGACTTGAAGCTCATCATAATGGAGGATTTGTGATGCAAAGATTTGTTGAAAAGCATGATGAGTTGATGTATTCTACAAAGCTGATATTATAAGAAGATAAAGGAATCTTAAGTTGATGAAAATCTTAGATTAAAGATTAATAAGCATGAAGGCATGACATATTCAACAATGGTGATCTTATAAGAGAATGAAGATAATGGATATCAAGGAAGAAGAATGGAAATGCTCAAATTCTTGATTGAAAAGATTGAAGACTTTGAGGACTTGAAGATATCTTGCAAGAATAGAAGAAGAAGAGACCGACGAAACTGACTCAAAGACATGGAAGCTTTCTTAGAAGATTTGAAGATGTCTGGAGGCATGGAAGAATTCACAAGACTTAGAAAGCTTTCTTGGAAGAGTTGCTGAAGTGCATGGAAAAGCTATATTAATTGAAGAATTCTAGAAGAAATCTAGAAGTGAAGATGTTCAATGAAGAATAGAAAATCAGTTAAAGAAATGAAGATTCTAAGTCATGGAAGCTCTCTTGAAGATCTTGAAGAAGACTTGAATCAATGGATGAAGCTATGATGATTGAAGAGCTCTACAAGTGATTAAATTGAAGATGTTCTTGGAGTCATAAAGCCTTGAAGAAGTGTTTGCAAGCTTTAAAATGTTTAGTTGGGTGATCCTTAAAGAGCTTGAAGCTATTGAAAAAGATTGAAGAAATATTGCAAAAGCTAAGGATTTTCCTGAAAGAGTCGACTCTTTTTACTTGAGGGTCGACTCTTTCAAAACAAGATTATCTCTTAGAAATGTATGTAATCATCTTGCTTTTCTTTCACAAATAGAACCAAAATGTTTTTAAGATGCTGAAAATGATGAGTCATGGATTATGGCAATGCAAGAAGAGTTAAATCAATTTGAAAGGAATGAGGTTTGGAATCTTGTTCCTAGACTTAAAGATCATCTTGTAATTGGAACCAAACGGGTGTTCAGAAACAAGATGGATGAATCTGAAACTGTTACTAGAAACAAGACCAGACTTGTAGCTTAAGGCTATAGTCAAGAAGAAGGTATTGATTTTGATGAAACCTATGCACTTGTATCTAGATTAGAAGCTATAAGAATGTTGCTTGCATTTTCATGTTTCAAGAATTTCAAACTTTATCAAATGGATGTGAAAAGTGCATTTTTGAATGGCTTTATATCTGAAGAGGTTTATGTTGAACAATCTCCTGGTTTCGAAAATCCTTCATTTCCGAATCATATTTTCAAACTTACTAAAGCCTTATATGGTTTAAAGCAAGTCCTAAGGGCCTGGTATGAAAGACTAAACAAAATTTTTGACTGAAAATGATTTTACGAGAGGAAAAGTTGATATAACTCTTTTTATAAAGGTTAAAAATCATGACATGTTACTTGTACAAATTTATGTTGATGACATTATATTTGGCTCTACTAATGAAAAGCTTTGCAAAGAATTTGCTAAGTGTATGCAGAGTGAGTTTGAGATGAGCATGATGGGTGAGCTCAATTACTTCCTTGGACTTCAAATCAAATAATCAAAGGAAGGAATTTTCATTAACCAAGCAAAATACATCAAAGATCTACTCAAGAAGTTTGGACTAGAAGATGCAAAGCCACTGAGCACCCCTATGAATACTTCAACAAAGCTTGATAGTAATGAGAAAGGTATTTCGGTAGATACTAAACTATATAGAAGTATGATAGGCTCACTACTTTACTTAACTGCTAGTAGGCCTGATATTATGTTTAGTGTATGCTTGTGTGCTCGCTTTCAATCTAATTCCAAGGAATCACATGTTGTTGCTGTTAAACGGATATTTAGATACCTTAAGTACACACCTAATCTTGGATTGTGGTATCCGAAAAACACATCTTTGAACTTAATTGGTTATTCGGATGTCGATTATGCTGGTAGTAAAGTTGATAGAAAGAGCACTAGTGGATCTTGTCAATTTCTTGAAAATATGCTTGTTTCATGGTTTAGTAAGAAACAAAACTCTGTTGCCCTTTCTACAGCTAAGGCTGAGTATATTACAGTCGGAAGTTGTTGTGCACAAGTGCTTTGGATAAAACATCAACTAGAGGATTTTGGTTTAACATTTGAACATATTCCAATTAGATGTGATAACACAAGTGCCATCAATCTAACTAAAAATCCTATCCAACACTCTCGCACAAAGCACATTGAGATTAGACATCATTTTATAAGTGATCATGTGCAAAAAGGTGACATCTTGCTTGATTTTGTGAGTATTGAACATCAACTTGCTGATATATTTACAAAACCTTTAAATGAAGATAGATTTTGTATGATTAGAAGAGAATTGGGAATGAGCAATCCTTTATCTTGAATGCTTAGATGTTTATATGTGTTTGATGAATGCATAAGAATCTTTGAAATTGATAATAAACTTGTTTGATGCATTTCATAGCTTTTAAAATCACATATTTGCATTTCTGAAGAAAAATAGTCGATTCATGCCTCAAAAGAGTCGACTCCTGGACTTTGGAATCAGCCCCAGAAGTCCTCTGCTAAAAATAGTCTACTCCTTTTGCCAAAAGAGTCGACTCATTTGAACAGAGAGCTTAGGAAGCTTTTTTCGCTCAAAAAAGTCGACCCTTTTTAGCCATGAGTCGACTCATTTAAGCTAAAATTGCTTTATAACTGATAAACTCTTGTCTTATACGAATCATTTCAAAATTTCTGTTTTCTCTCTTTTCTTTCACGATCAACCGCCACCTCCACTTCCAACCACCGAAAAATTCTCTCTCAATTCCTACCCAGTCTATACTTGATCATCCTAAAGCCTTCCTAACCTCCTTCAACCGCCATTCTCAACCTTCAATGGATCCTAAATCTGCTCCATCGAAGAAAGGCAAAAAAGCCCTAAAAGAGCCGACTTCCACATCCAAAAGAGGAATGAAGAGAATGACAAAAGGGGACTCTTCCAGGCTTTCAAAAAGGAGAAAAGGGAAGCAAACTGAGGAGGAGGAAGATGAATTTCTCGATAACACCATCTACTTTGAGAAGAAATCCAACCGAGATAAGTATGAGAAAATCTTCTCTTCTAGAGTTATTTTAAATGGAAGATGGATAGATTATACTTTCTTTGCCAAAGAGAAGTTTGCATTTGAACCTAAATTTGAAGCCCTTGGTTGGAAATCCATTACCCTATTAAAGAATGATGTATATCCTGAAATTGTGGGACAATTCTATGCCCATGTAGAAAAGGAAACTGGGGATGTAAATGTGATTAGTTATGTGAAGGGTGAAACCATTACACTCACTAAAGGAGTGATCTGTCAGATTTTGAAAATTGGTAGTGGTGGGCAAATGGACAAGAAAGATGTTAGTAGAAAAACTGCATTGTCTGCCTTATTGGGAAAGGAAATTACTGATGATTCATTCAAACCCATGGCCAATGAGTTGCCTTTGGAACTGAGATTGGTGCATCACTTTATCTATCACATTCTCATTCCTAAAGGTGGCAAATTTGACTACATCACTGAAAGGGAATTGTTTTTCTTTTGGGCTTATTTGACAGACACCAAAATTGATTTTCTTAAGTTCATTTTAGAGCACATTGTCAAGGGCTCAAGAACCAAAGTTAGCCTACCCTATGGGATTCTCTTGACCAAAGTTTTCAAACACTTCAAGATAGACTTAAGGGGTAAAAAGCACAGAACCCCTGATTCAAATTCTGATGAGTATAATCAGAAAACTTTGTCAAGAATGGGCTATCACTTCAACCCACAGAGCAAGACTTGGACCCCTAGAAAGGAGAAACACATTGACAGTGGGACTCCTAGAATTGAATCCAGTGAAAGAGGTGATCCTTCCAGTGCCATACCAGAGAGTGGTGAACCCTCTAGACGTGCCCCTTCTCCTGCTCCAAGGGAACTTTTTCCAATGAGAATTGTTCCTAGTGGCCAATCAGTGGATATGTCTATTTTGATGAACATGGTAAGAGATTTGAAAAGGCATCAAGAAGAGATGTTCACCAAGTTGGACAAGAAAATTGATAATGGGGCTACTCGATTATTCTTTGTTGAGAAGAAGGTGAGGGAATTGAGCAAGGCCTTTGTGTCTGAAGGAAACAAAATAAGAGAAAAAGTTGCCAATGACATTGCTCTTTCCACTGAGCATATTGGCAAATATATGAAGAAACTGGTTGGAAAACCAATACCAGCCTCTCTTCCCTTCAGCAGCAGAATTTGTAGCAGAAGATTCAAGTACAGATGAGTTGGAAGGATCTAGTGGAAGGGAGCATACCTCTTCTCAGCCATCACCTGCAGACCTCTCTGATCCCTTTGACCAAACTCCTCCAAAGTCTTCTGTTGCACCTCACAAATATGGCCTGAGACAAAGACCTTCAAGCAGCAAATTTTCAAACACTGTTGATGATGCAGTTGATCTCTTTCAAACCCCTTCTCCCAAAAGAAAATGAAGACCTCTACTTCTGAACTTCCTATCTTCTGTTTTTGAACAAGACATTTTCTAATCAATATGTAATATTTTTGTGGATGGTTTGTTTTGTTAAACTTTCTTAAATATTTCTTCATGAATGACTGATGTGTTTTGGATCTTATTGTCTTAACATTGCTGTTTTACTTGTCAAATAAGTGATTGCTTTAATTGTCTTAAAATTGTTATTATCCTTGAATGACGAATGAGTAATTGCTTTGACATTGTTGAATATGCTGAATGAATGATTGCTTTAATTGCCTTAAAGATCATTGTATTCTATTTCTTTTTGCTATTGTACTTATCTGTTTCTCTCCATCTATCACTCCTTGATATGATTTGACAAAAAGGAAATTAGTATGAGAAACACATTACCTGGTAGAAGAAACACATTTCTCTTCAACTTTTATTTCATTATCTGGTACTTGTTAATTGCAATGAATTGTTCTCTAGTATTAAATGAGTGCAAAAAAATTGTATTATAATAAGGCATCAACTCCAAAAGAAAGGGGGAGCCTTTGCTTGATGTGAAAAGGGGAGCATGAACCTGATGCAGTGGAGCATAAGCACTGAAGCATCTAAAGACATGAATGAAGCATCCATGCTTTGAACTTTCAAGTGAACACATGCCCTGATCATCTGAGTTCGAGTTTACTTGTTCTGAATCTGAAACATAATTTGGAGCATCTGTGTGATGAGAAAAGGGGAGCATGCATATAATGCAGTGGAGCATGAACAATGCAACACCAAATGAAATGGATAAAGCATGAATTTCTAGATACCTACATGTCTTAAAACATCAGAGTTGGAATTTGCTTTACCTTAACTCTGAAACTACTCTAAGGCACAAAGTACAAAAGCAAGGGGGAGCAAATGCATGGTATGAAAATCTCACTTTCTCTAAATTTTTCTGATATGGCAGATTATTTATCTTCTTGACATGTTGAGCATATTGTCTATACTCATAAGCGTTTCTCTGTATGCCATTTCAAATAAAACTCCTTCATTAAGAGGGACAATTTTTTTTCTAAAGTCTAGACTATGACTCCATTTTTTTTCAAATTCTTATTCCTTTTTGAGTGATTAACAAAAAGGGGGAGAAATATTTATGAAAAATATATAAAAAAGGGGATAATAATTAGAAATTTGAAGTCCATACTTCTCAATCCTTATGCTTTATATTGAGCTTAATTGCATATATTTTTAATGTTTTGTCATCATCAAAAAGGGGGAGATTGTTGAGTCAATGCCTTGATTTTGATGATAACAAAACATGGTTTAATAATCTAATAATTCTACTTAGTGTGTAGATTAATTATTAATTAGATCTTGACTTGAAACTCATCATAATGGAGGATTTGTGATGCAAAGATTTGTTGAAAAGCATGATGAGTTGATGTATTCTACAAAGCTGATATTATAAGAAGATAAAGGAATCTTAAGTTGATGAAAATCTTAGATTAAAAATTGGTAAGCATGAAGGCATGACATATTAAACAATGGTAATCTTATAAGAGAATGAAGATAATGGATATCAAGGAAGAAGAATGAAAATGCTCAAATTCTTGATTGAAAAGATTGAAGACTTTGAGGACTTGAAGATATCTTGCAAGAATAGAAGAAGAAGAGACCGACGAAACCGACTCAAAGACATGGAAGCTTTCTTAGAAGATTTGAAGATGTCTTGAAGGTATGGAAGAATTCACAAGACTTAGAAAGCTTCCTTGGAAGAGTTGCTGAAGTCGATGGAAAAGTTATAGTGATTAAAGAATTCTAGAAGAAATCTAGAAATGAAGATGTTCAATGAAGAATAGAAAATCAGTTAAAGAAATGAAGATTCTAAGTCATGGAAGTTCTCTTGAAGAAGACTTGAATCAATGGATGAAGCTATGATGATGGAAAAGCTCTACAAGTGATTAAAATGAAGATAATTTATCTATAATGAATTGAAGTTGTTCTTGGAGTCATCAAGCCTTGAAGAAGTGTTTGCAAGCTTTAAAATGCTTAGTTGGGTGATCCTTAAAAAGCTTGAAGCTATTGAAGAAGATTGAAGAAATATTGCAAAAGCTAAGGATTTTCCTAAAAGAGTCGACCCCTCAAGTAAAAAGAGTCGACTCTTTCGAACAGAGCCTTGGAATTCTGCTAGAGACTCAAAAGAGTCGACTCCTGCTGCAAAAAGAATCGACTTATTTTAACGGAGAACAAAAATTCTGCAGACTGCTTAAAAGAGTCGACTCCTGGAGCAAAAGAGTCGACTCATTTGGACAGTGACTTGAAAAATCTGCTGAAATGCAAAAAGAGTCGACTCATTGTAAAAAAAGTCGACCCCCAAACAGTAACGACTAGTTTTCTGACAGACGGTATGGGTAAATATACAACCAAAACTTCTCCCATACTTCTCCAACGGTTAGAATCGATCCATATCTTTATATACAAGATACATACAGCTTCAATACAGATGATTAGAGCAATTATACCATTGATATCAAGTGTTTAAAGCTAAAAATCACCTGTACCTCACTGCCACATATTTTTGCTGAGTGGTTAAGGTTATTCATTGAGTTATATTTGTTCATATACTCACTAGGAGAGTTACCCATTGTATAACCTTTATTCATTTCACTCGGGTAGGTTTGTGAACCTGTAAGTTTGAGTGTTCTTGGGTAAAAACACCTATAAGTTTGAGTGAAGTTTGGACAAAATCGCTTGTAAGTTTGAGAGAAGCTTGGACAAAATCTCTTGGGTTTTGAAAGCTTGGGAAGAAGTTTTTGTAAGAGTGAGCTGGGCACTTGTGGCAAAACCAACAGCTGTGTAAAGAGTGTTACATAGTGGAATTCCTTCGAAAGAATCGAAGAAGAGAGGACGTAGGCAAGGTTGGCTGAACCTCTATAAATCTAGTGCTTTTCTCTCTTGCCTTTGTTTTGTTTATTTGCTCTCTATACATGCTTGCATAGATATACACTTTACTTGCTTGATCTACACTCTGATTAATCATTGCAAAAATACATAAACTGTTTTTAGTTGCAATTCTTGATATAAATTCTATAAAACCCAATTCACCCCCCCTCTTGGGTTGCCTATTTGGGCCAACAACTTCGACCTGAAGGATAGCTTCCACCAGAAAGATCAGGAGGCTCGAGCTCTCTAGAAGGCTTAGCAGGACAGCCAGGGTGCTCTTGCCGAAATGCAAGTTTCCTTCAAGTAAAAGGAGGAAGACTGTTAAAAAGCTAAAGTTGAAGCCGCCGATATAAAGCCCAGGTTGACCGAGGCCGAGGAGTCAACAGTCGAGGCAAGAGCGTCTCTGGCCGAAGCTCGACTGGAGGTGGAGCGTTTAAACAAGGAGGCAGGAGCCAAGTACGACAAGGGTTTTGAGGATGCTGGGGATCATTACGAGGCCCAGGTGAAGCAAATCGCTGAACAGATATTCCAGGACGGCTGGAAGGCAGTCTTAAGGCAGTTGAAGCTGGACAAGTCTTTTCTTTTCTGGGCAGAAATTCCTGCCCGCGTCGATGCGGTACTTGAGTCGGAGGACAAGGCCGACAAAGAGATCATTCATGAAGAGGAGAAAGATGCTCCTAAGCTTCAAGTGGATAAAGAAGTTAATCTAGCCGAGCTTCCCTCCGCCGAACTGCCACCGCCCTCTGAACTACTGCCAACCGGACAATCCTTTGTCAACCCTCGATCCGCTGAACTAACTTAGAGCTCCTTTTTCTTTCTTTGTTTAAACTGTATTTATTTTCGCTGGAAGCATTTATGTATCGAATCCATTTTGTACATATGTTTTTACGAACATGTCCCTTGTTTAGATAAAACAATTTTGTTACCTGTGTGTTTGAGCTACCGATTTTAGCCAGCCTAACCCCCTGCCTAATTTGAGAAAAAATTTAACGAGCTGCCTTTCTTAGGTTAATGGGCTCTGTTTGTAACAAAGTAAGTGCCCATAGCTTTAGTCCACACGTAAATAAAGGCAAATATAAACGTTGCTACCCCTAAATTTACCAAATTTGGTCAGGGTCGAGGCAAGTTGCTTAGTTTTGTTGTTTTAATGAAGTTCTCTGCTGACCTATTTGGATAGGGCAAGTATGAATACTAGCTATTATTGACCATTTTTGGCCGACCTGATCAAATTTAGACATGATTAAGTTTTTACACTTGGTTTTAATAACCTTCATTGGCCGATCTGGTCATAAATGATCAAGGACCAGGTTTTTACACTTGGTTTTTATGACCTTCATTGGCTGACCTATCAAATTTAGACAGGGCCAAGTTTTTACACTTGGTTTTAATTACCTTCATTGGCTAACCTGGTCATAAATGATCCAGGACCAGGGTTTTACACCAGGTTTTTTATGACCTTCATTGGCCGACCTGTCAAATTTAGACAGGACTAAGTTTTTACACTTGGTTTTAATGACCTTCATTGGCTGACCTGCTCATAAATGATCCAGGACTAAGGTTTTACACCTGATTTTTTATGATTTTCATTGGCCGACCTGTCAAACTTAGACAAGACCAAGTTTTTACACTTGGTTTTAATGACCTTCATTGGCCGACCTGGTCATAAATGATCTAGGACCAGGGTTTTACACCTGGTTTTTTTATGTTTTGGTCTTCCTTTAATGCTTTGAAGTTTGGAGAGGCTTCAAGTTTGCTGAGTAGTTTCCAATTTTTATTGATTTGTGCAAAGATTACATATTTGTAAAAGAAAATTGCTCCCTTACAGGCGGACACATCCTTTGAGAATAAAAGGGCCTATGGGTCATTGCTGCTTTTCTTTGACAGCTCCTAATCGATATGCCCCCAGCTTGGGCCTAACTCCTCGTTGTTTGGATACTGCATATTGCATATTGTCTGAGTGGATCATGATTTCGGTGGTTTGACAATCCATAGCTTAGTGCAACCCCGCATGCAGAGCTTCATATTCTAAATCTTTGTTATAGTGAACTTGAGTTTAATGAGCTGCCCCAATGCTGTAGCGTTTGATAATTATCCCCGATCTGCCCCCTGATCATTGGATGCTTTGTCAGCGAATGGTGTCCAATTGATCATTTTTCTATTGAACTGGTAGGGAGATGTCATCATGTTGTATGTCAGTAATCGGAGCTGAATTGGTTGCCTGTGGAAGTTGAGCAAAAAATTCTATAACAAAGTTAGTCAATACCTGGCCACTCGGGGTTGAATTGTTCGGGTCCGACCGCATGCTCCAAAACTGTGGGGTAAAGGAAGAACTCGTCAACTTTTTGTAGCATATGCTGTAAGGAAGTATTACTTGGCAACAACTTGGTCCTTTCTAATCTCTTGGACTCCCTCCGCGGAGGGGAATCGAATCAACTGGTGATAGGAGGAAAAGATGGCTTTCATGAGGTGTAACCATGTTTGGCCCATGATGACATTATATGGGGAGGGTACGTCGACCACCAGGAATTCTATTTGTAGGGTAATCCCTTCGACAGTCATAAGGATGGTTACCTTCCTAAGTGGCCAGATAGGGTTGGAGCTGAACCTAATTAATGGGCTGAGTGAGGGCTAGAGGTCAGCATCCTTCAATTCTAGCCTCTTAAACAGGTTGCAGTACATGATCTCGGAGGAGCTTTCTTGGTCAATGAGTAGTCTGTTCACGTCACACCCTTCCATTCGTAGAGTAACGACCAACGCATCATTATGGGGACTCTGAACTCCCATAAAATCTTCCTCTGAAAAGGTTATGGCTGCACTGTTCCTGCCGTCCTTGACTTTCTTAGGAGGGGGGCCTATTTGCATTACCTGTTGTAAGTGCACGGCATTTTGAATATTTGCCCAGTACTTGTTTCGGTTGGTAGCTTCTGATTCTGCCGATCCGTGCAGCACGTTGATCACCCGGATTGGTTCAACTTGGTCCTTTTTCGGGGGAGCCTCCAGTTTTGGTTGCTCAGCCTCTTGTTTTGTCTTTTCCTTATCAATGTACTGGTCAAGGTGGCTAGCCTTTGCCAAATCCTCAAGGTGATTTTTCAGATGTCGGCAATTTGCTATTTGATGCCCCCTTTCCTTGTGATAAGAGCAAAACTTTCCCTGGTCTCGGGTTGTAGGGTCTCCTCCCAACTTTGGGGGCCATTTGAAGAACGACTTGTCGCGAATTTGGGATAAAATTTTATAAATGGGGTCTTTGAAGACAATATAAACCCCATTGTTTGCCTTATTGCTCTGGCTGTTGCTGTCATCCCACCGAAACTTCTTTGTGTCCTGCCCATTCTTTTTTTTGGTGATGGTGCCGACCTTCTTGGGGGCGGTCTACGGCACATCCTCATCCAACCTCGCGTATCGCTCGATCCTCGACATCAGTTCATGAACCGTGAGGGTTGGTTTCTTCATTAAGGACTGTCGCAGGCGGTGCTCTCTGGGCAGAACGATTTTGAACTGAGTGACAACCAACTGCTCGCTGCACTCGTCAATCTCATTGTAGGCCACCCAGTAGCGCTGCGCATACGTCCGTAATCCTTCTCCGTCTTTCTTCTGTTGGGTGAGTAAGAAGTCCACCTCCCTAGGTTGCTTGTTGTTGGCTATGAAACGAGCAGTGAACAGTTCGGCAAGTTGTCTCCAGTTTGATACTGATTTGGCAAGCAACTTGTTGAACCATCGTAGGGCCACTTCTCCCAAACTGGATGAGAACATTCGACACATTAGGGACTGATCCCCACTCCAAAGTGTCATCATTTGCCTGTAGCAGCGAACGTGACTGATTGGGTTGGCCTTTCCGTCGTATGATGTGAATTTTGGTGGGGAGAACTTTCTTGGAGGCTGTCGGCTTTCGATTTCCTCTGTGAGAGGCGTGGATGCTATCTGATCCAAGGCTCTGCTAACCATATCCTAAGTAGTGTGCGCTTTGGGGGCTGCTATTTGCTATAAAGTTTCTCAGTTAGCCATCTCTCCCCCTCTTTCTGATGTCGATCGGTTCCGAGTCGTTTCCCGTCTTATGGTGTTCGGCTCCTCCTGTGGTGCCGATCTCCTTCTCTGTTACTTGCCAAGCGTCCTTCATTACTCTGAGCTGGGAAGTAAGCCTGGCAATCTGATTTCCACGTCGCCGTAGCTCCCTCTCCGTAGCATGAAGTGAATGGTCACTGGGCACACGTCCACTGGAAAGGGATGGGCCCAGGTCTCGGTGATGATTTCTACGGAGGTTTAGTCCCCTAACATAGTAAGGGTTTCTTCGTAACTTGTCTCGCGTTCTTCGGGGGCTGCCAGTAGGAAACCGGGTCTTCGACCTCCTCGTTCATCCCCAGCTGCTTCTTTCCGGGGTAGGCTGGTGGCCAGACGAGTAGGTGTTATCGTTGTTGGAGGGAATTTCGTTCCCTCGTCCTGTGGCACGGGCTCCTCTTTTCCCTAAGAAACTAGTACTTATATTTACTTGGACCTTCCCACAAACGGCACCAATTGTAAGTGAAATTTCTGGGAAGGCCTGACCGATCACTCGAACCACTATTGATGAGTCACCAACCTATTGTAGAGAAACAGAAGAGTTAGAATGGGTCGACCCGCTTTGGGCCGATCACACTCCAACAGTCAAGTTAGCTATCGTATTTAAGAATGGAATAGAATTTGCATGTGTATATGGCTAAGTCGAAATGATCATAGCTTGCTCTCTTTTAGCTCTGGTATTTATATTGTGGTGTTCTCTATAGAGCCTACCCAACACTCATGACTCCCTACTCAGGTCTATGCTGGCTAGAGCCGGCTGATCAGACACCATTTCTCTTGTATCGCTTTGCTAGAGCTTGACTGACCGGACGTGAGTGTCGTCAGTTCTGCGCAACGCCTTCCCCTCATTCAATGCGGGTCTCTTCTCCATTTAATGCTCTGTCACCTTGTATGATTACACCCATAAGTTGGGCTAGAGGGGGTTCTAATTTGGGCAGACAAACTGACCCGGGCCGGTGGCGCCAGACTCAACCATGGGCTGCCCCAAGCCCAACTCAACAGTGCCGATTGATATGGAACTACCCAACCATTTTGGCCCCGTATTTATTCGACCCACAATTGCCCCCTAGCCCTAGTGCCCCGATTGTAGGGGTCTGGAGCTAACCTCTCGCAACGGCTCGGTGACGTCAACCGTCAGGCACTCTTTAATGGGATGCGACTACTAGGCTGCCCCAGGTCTGTTGTCGCCGTGCTATCACTTTTTTCATATACCAGGGGGTGTATCCATTGTTTGAAAGCAGAACTTTCCCACGCTTTGCATCCATCTTTGTCGCGAAGACTGCCATTCTGTAAGTCTTCCCTTTCTTTACATTCCTTCTTCATTTTTTTTCGCTTCGAACCCTAGAACCCCTTGGTTACCATGGGCACCAGACTTAGGGAAATGCTTAGCCATTCTGATTTCGTAACTGCTTTCAAACAGCAATATAATTTTTCGGCGAGGGTAGATATAGGTTTGGTAGGGCCGAGCAATGACAGTTGGAAGGTGACTGAGGAGGGAACTCCGTTTGCCCTTATCATAATAGTAGAAGGTCGCCTTAGATTTTCCGTTCATCCCTCCTTGAATCAAATCTTTAGCCATTACAAAATCGCCCCAATCCAACTGTTGTCGAATGGTTATAGAATTGTAATGGGATCATTGAATTGAACCGTCGTCTGGACCTAAATCTGGGCCTTCATGAATTAAATTATTGTTACGCTACCGTGGAGGTGGGCGGCGACAATAAAATGAAGCGATAGAAGTAATACTTTAGGGTCAAGTATGGGTCAAGAGAACTGGTTCAATTCTTTCTCAATTCGGAGAAGAAAATTGACGATGCCACAGTGAGAGTAAGGGCCATGGAAATTCGGTGATATCCCGTAAATTTGGAGGGTGTGATCTTAGTTTGGTAATGTGGAGACGTGTGGGTATATGCTGGAATGCCATTGTGGAGAAAGAAAGGGAAGAGATTTTGTCTGTTTTGGCTTTGTTTTTCCGAGTGTTTTGTCTTTTACAGGGGGAGGCATATGCCGCATGTCAAGGCCCAAAGAGTTGTTTTCATGAAGATTACTTGCTTTAATGGGAAGTTGTTCTAGTGGAGAAGAAATGACTTCAAAAAGGTGCAAAAATCATTTGACAAGGACTTCCAAGATATGAAAATTGGAAGGACATTACTCTCTTGCAACGGTCAATTCTCCAGAACTACGGAGAGAGAGAGAGAGTGAGTAACTGCACCCTTCCCCATAATGGGGTTGGTGAGAAACTCTTTGTTTCAAGGCCGAGCGAGAGAGAGAGAGAGACTGTACCCTTCCCCATACTGGGGTTGGTGAGAAACTCTGTGTTTCAAGGCCTACATTGCTAAAGCAATTAATGTTTTGTGTGAGGTACTTACAGTATAATTGTAAATAAAATTGAAAATGAAAGAGCTTAGAAACCAGATGTTGAGGTACTTACAGAAAATTGAAAATGAGAGAGAGTTTAGAAACCAGATGTTAACAGTACATACCAAGAAAAAAGAGCATGGAGTGGCTCTATTGGCCAATATAGTTTTGGCGGAGTCATAACAAGCCAACAAGGTACAACATTATAATGCAGGAAATATTTATAAGATGTTTTGGACGCAGCCAAAATTAATGTGATAATCGAGTTAGGAAATGACAAATATATGGTCTGATGGTATGACTGAATGGGAGAAAGGCTGTTGACGAAATTGCATGGATTGCATTTACCTGGATTTGTTTAGCGGGAAAAGGTCACAGCATTGAACTACTAAATGTGCGCCTAGTTTTATTCTGCCTTTGGTTGTATAAAAGAAGATTAAGAGGGAAGTAATCTGGATATGACCTTTTATTTCGTATACACTAAATTAAATAATCTCACAAGAAAGAGAGATAAACAATTCGGGAATTCATAATTGGAAGCTAACATAAGATCCATTATTTAAATGTTTGATGATTAGCTTAACGTCATTGATATGTCATTCTATTAGAGTTTTTTTTACAAAATTTTAAAAGAATATCCTTTTCTGCTCTAATAATATGAGGAAAAAGAAACACACTGGAAACTAGTTTATCAAAGAGTAAAGAGAAGAATTTTTGAATGGAGGCTGGGTTTGTGTATTGGGCTGACGTTCCATATCGGGATGTTAAGGTGTGTGTGTAAGTATTTAACGATTCTGGTATACTCATAAAGATTGAATCTTTTTGTGAGTTATACTTGAATTACTGTAAAAAAAAAAAAAAAAAAATTACGACATATTTTTAGATAATGAGACGAGGGTAACTAGCTCATGAGGTCTAAGCTATGTGGTTGAGTTGTTAGACCTTGTTTGGGCCCTTTAAGAATACTTGAACTTGGGCCGGCCTAAAACCTATTTGACTGAAATATTGGTCCCATAGGTGCACATAAGTACAGCCACTTATATCTGTGTCATCTTCTGTTTCTGAAAATTGAATGATCCTTCAAGATATTTAGTGCAAGGAACCTTCTTCTCCCATCTCTTTTTGTGTGATGAATTTTTCAATCTTTATGTTCAAATATCTACATGCCGGTAAGGATTCATAACTATTGTAGCTCACATATTTGTTGAATCGTTTAACTAAAGAAAATACATATTTCCATTCATTGATAGAATAGAGGCAGCTGAACACCCCCATTTAAAAACTCCAGGACAAATCCACTTTTTTGTTCACAAATTACTACATCTGAATTACTCAGATTGCTGCCAAAGAAAACATAAACCATGACCTGTACCCTCACAGGTTTTATGTCCTTTGTGTCTCTGTTTCTATTGTGTTAAAGGTAAATAGCCTTAAGATATACTCATAAGAGTATTTCTACTGAAATTGAAACTCCAACAGAAAATGAAGTATGTAAAAGAAGAAATTTCCCAACAAACAGAGAAGAATTAAGAAGAAATAAAAAGAATGTTGAAGCAAATATATAGTCACTTGCTCAGCCCTTTCCCTCATGTTTACAATAATTGCAGAAAGGTGGCAAATATCTGATAGTTTAGCAATCACACTTATGAATAGTGTATTAAAATTATGAAAACAATAGTTCTGGAAGAACTTGGTTTTTAACTTGCATCAAAAGCTTTTGGAAATGTGGTAATAGTTCTGCAATCATGGTATCCAAGAAGATAACCAATACCCTATCAGTCCAAGTCTTCTAAAAAACCATCAATTGACTTTAGATTAACAATTGCTTCGGAGGAGGCATTTAAGATTTGACTATGGATAATCATGCCACTGATGATGCCAAAACAAAGTTACATGAATCTTTCGCTAAATTAAATTGACATGATAGCTATCTGAAAGGCCTTTATTTTGTTAACATATATGAACCAAATGTAGGCTAATGTTGTTCATATCCATGATATTATCCTTGCAAGCACTTTAAACATAAGAAGATGCTAAATATTTGTGGGAACCCCAAAAGGGGAAACGACTATTACAGGAAAAACGAAAATAACACCTTGCATTGTTCGTTTTTTGAATATTATGCAAATTTTATCAGTTAATGTTATGTTTGTTCTCTATGTTTTTAGGTTGTTTTATTTACATTCAGTCCATTGGAGTTTCGTTTTTGTGCATTCAACATGCAAACTTTGTATTATATCTTTTCTTTTTGTTTTGTGTACATTTTTTTTTTCGTTTTTGTTTTGTGTACTTGTGCCAAATCACTAGTATATATATATGCAACTCAAAACTGATTTCTCAAAACTATGTTAAGAGTGACCTAAGGTATCAACTGGCAGCACTCAGCAGCATCCCAACACGCGCAACAAGTGCGCACATGTATGTATGTGTGTGTGCACGTGCTGGTTTATACACTCTGCCTTTTTTAGCAGCTATTCAAGTAGATGAAACACGAAAAATTTAGTTCAATGTTTGATTACTCCACAATTGCCATTTAGGAATATGCATTGTTCAACTTCATCAGTATGAACTCTTTTTTCTTTTTCTTTTTCTTTTTTTTTAATTTATTTTATCTCAAAGGATTATTTTAACTTGATATTAAGGTATGGTTAACTTTTCTCACTGTGAAAAGGAGAAACAAAGTAGAAGCAGTCCATAAAGCACTTCAGTTCAGTGCCATTTCTGTGGGAGTGGCCTTTGCATATTTCATTGCTCTCATCATTAATTGTTGTTCGGTAGTTCACTTTGTTGAAAGCTGGCAATGATTATTCACTTTATAGGTATGCATGCTTATTATTAATGGGAAACAGCCTTTTGCTTATAGTAATCAAATCAAATCCACTTTAACAGCTTGCTCATAGTTGGGGATGAGGGTTTCTGATCAGGATAATGCAGTAGGGTTATTGCTTTATGGGCCAGGCATATATATATATACATACATACATATGCAGCAGCACCACCTCATTATAATCAAGATAAACTCGTAGTACAATTTCATCTGCATGGATAGTAATCAAGATTTGATTATGATCTAAGATGCGGATTTGACCAAAGAGTCATAAGAGAACTATGACATTGATGGGCATGAATTAGCCCAAGTCAAAGTTGAAGGTGTAATGAGATCGATGGAACTATAATACTGATGTTCCTCCATGTATATAAACATTTTTCTTAAGTTTATCTTGGCTTGCTAAGTTTTGAACTTTTGTTCCTTGGTTTTGTATATAGCTGAAATGGAAGGAGAGTAATGAGATTGATGGGCATGAATCCCATACCCTAGAATAGAAGGATCCAGTGGATTGCCTATTGGCTAATCAAGACTTGACTGAGGAAGTCAAAGGAGAGACAAAATGTACCCTTGACCTTTCCTTCCTGTTACCAATTTTTATCTGTATTGCTATTTTCTTTCTTTTGGTTTGAAAATAACTACAGAAAGAGGATTCCTTTCCCTTTCTCTTTCTTTCTTTCTTTTTGACTTCTGCATATGGGAGTGGGGTGTCAAGATGGCTTTATGTCCCCTTCTGTTCATCTCACCTCTTCGTTGGGTCTGTGTCTTGTTTAAAGTTTTGCCGACTAATATCTAAAAAAGCTGGAATAATTTGGATCAGTTAATTGAATGTTCACTTGTACATACATTGAATTTGAACCTTTTGTTCTTTCTTGAAAATTCAGAAAACGAATGAAAACTGTTTATATAATTTTCCAAGCAAGAAGAATTCAGCCAATTCCTCTTCTAGTCAAGAATCTATCTGTCTGCGGTAGTGTTTTAATGCAAAAAAGCTAGATTGTAGTTTTCATAGATTTCTCTTTTCTACTGTTTGCTTTTCAATTTTCCACTGTCATTTTGTTTGACCTATGAACCAAGCTACATATATATAGCTGTTTTGAGTGGCTGGAAAGCATTAACCTCTTGGTTGATGACAATGTGGACTTGTTTGGGACGGCAATTTATAGATTAAGAATGGACTTATAGTACAAGAGGTCAGGTCCTGAGAAAGACTGGACTTGCCCATCATACAAGTTAGAATCCAATGCATGACTCGGGAAAAAAATCAGGTACTTCTTGAATATTGTGGTCCTAACGTTCAGGCCAAGACAATCTAATACAGAGACTCTCCAGCATCAGTCGAGACTTGTTCAACGGACGTGACAAAAACTAGCATTTTTGTTTAAATTATGAATTTGTACTTCGGGGCACATCTCTTCACAATATTGGCTATTATAAAGGCAATTGACCAGGTCTTTTGGCGATGGTCGTGACCAACCTTGACTTAGACGAGGTCAGGATTCAAACAGCAGCAGAAACGCGATGTGTAGATTAGACATTATCTACTCTTGTCATTTCGTCTCTCTAAAATTTAGTCTATGGCATACTAATTCTCTCTCCTTATTAACTTTTCACTCCTTACTAACTATACTGCATATGATCCATTCTCAAAATAAAGGCAATTAATTTATAAAACAAAACCTTTTAGAATACCTGAAGAGTTTAACTTTTTTGAGTTAGGTTCAAGTAAATGTTTAGATATCCTTTCACGTTTCCTGTTGATATGGATGGCATAGTAATAGGATTTATAGAGTATTGGAATAAATTTAGGTTTGGTTCGACGTCATCGAAGTTAACCCAAAAAATGCTAGTTCGATCCAAAACGATTCAGCGAACAAGACTTACTGCTACACTGATGTATGTCACTTTTCTGGCAGATTTCTTCATTTTAGACCTCAAAAAAAGCAAATTTATCATTTAGAGTTTGTTTTTTTCTATAAATTAAGTAGCTTTGACGATGTAATAAGGTTATTACTTCAGAAAATTAGTTTCTCTTGATTTTGTATTTTATTTAAATTGACATTTTACTTGCTTTTTCACTCAAAACCATTGGACTTCACTAGATATATGACTATTATTCGTTTGGTTCAGTATAGTCGGGACAGGAGATATCACACTTTGATTGACACATATCTTATCACATTGAATTTGGACTCAGATCCCCATTTGTGATTTCACTTTCACCATGAGAAAATAAAATTAGAGGATGGCTAAAGATGCACAATGCTTATTTGGTTCCCCACATATGCCAAAACATGCACATAAAATCTCCAAACAATTTCTATATCACACAATCCAAAGTAAAAAGAAAATAGAGAAATTAGAAAGGTGAAGGGGTGGCAGATGGTGTAGCACATTCTTTATATTTTGGGTTCAATTTTTTTTTTTTAAAAACAAATTAGGATAATAAAAAAGTGTGTATAAGTATATGTTACTACCTTATGTATGCATGCACCAATTGAGAGTAACATACAGTTCATGACAAGGACAAGGGACAAGGTGTTTGTGTGTGCCAGCAAGCACACGTGTTCTTATTTTCTCATTTTTCTACTCTGAATATAAGTATATATAATAATCTATAGTATAAATGCTTGATAGCTTTGTTCTTCTTGGCCCCCTCTCCTTTCTTCTCATATAAAAAACCAAACTCTCCAAAGTACAAACAGTAAACTCTGAGAGAGAGAGAGAGAGAGAGAGACAGAGAGAGAGAATGGGGTCTGAGGCAGAACCAGAGCCAAGCACCACACCAAAGCTTCCACTATTTACCATCCCAGTACCCACGCAGTCACCGAAGCGTTCAGGGATGCTAACACCACCACTCCACACCTCAGCTTCGGTTCCATTCCGGTGGGAGGAAGAGCCAGGCAAGCCCCGGCCCTGCACTGCCCTGGTCACCACCACCCCCTCCGACCCAAACAAAAGTGGACCCCCCAAGAGCCTAGAGCTACCTCCAAGGCTGCAGTTAATGGAGTCCAAGAAGACCAAAATGCCCTCCCCAACCACTGTCCTGGAGGGTCCTTATGTGGGTATGCCTATATTTCAGTCGTCTTCGTTCAGGTTCAAAAGAGAGCGTCAGGGTTCTATTGGGAGTCCTGAGAGAGGGCAGCTTGGTGCCATGGTCCTTAGCAAGAGGCCAGAGAGGAAGTCCATTGGGTTATTTGGATCTTGCGGACCAAAGCCAACCCTTACGCTTGGTAAAAAGGAAGCAGCTGCTGGGGATAGTTTTGTCTTTTCATCTTCCATGGACATAGCAGATTTTGGTGCCGCCGATGAGAATGATAGTACAAGGGTGAATAATATATCAAGAATTGGAAAGAATGGAAGCTTTTCGAGCCTCGCTCAAGCCAGGACTCACTTCTGGGTAAGTTCTCGAAGTCTTAGTACTCCACTGTAAAGCTGTTAAACAGCATTACGCACGTTTGCATTCTCTTGCTTTAGTTCTAGGCTCAGGCAATGCATCAACCCACAAAGGCAATGCATAATTGAATGGTTGAAAAACAGAGCCCAAGGAGCTGCGGGGGACTACTCTACAGCTGGCGAATCAGACACAAAAATCTTGCAGACCAAAAAAGTCCAAAGTTCACCACGGGGTGGGTTAGCTTTGCTGTTTGAGAATAGATGGGCGTGGGGTTGGGCTCCGTGGCAGGGCTTAGGCTGAAGTGTCACAGCCATAACAATAATAGAGTATTGAAAAAAAACAAGTGGTTGGTAATACTGAGTAATTCGATAATTATTTTATTAAATTTTGTCATGAATATTTTTCACTTAAAAGTCTTTTTATTTTATTATAAAAAATTTACGTTATTACAAATTCATATTATTGATATAATGAAATACTATTTGTCACGACTACTGAATTATCAATATCACTCCAGCATAGAGAAAAAGACAAGGGCCCAGTATAGGCGCCAACTATCTTATTGGTGTGGTATGAGGCAAAAAATGACACCGCACTTCTTAGCCATACAAAACAGACATATCAGATAATCAAACCCTCACTTGTTTAAAGTTTCTGATATTCATAGTTCCGGCACACATGTACTGGATCCATGGGATAATTGTTCAATATTAGGAGTTATGATTAGGAGAGAGCAACCTCCATTACGTAGCCTATTACCATTGGACCAAAAAGAGTAGAACACATACAACTTTAACAAAATTCTCAATTTTGGTGTATCCCTATCATTTGGACTAAACTTTATTTCAGTCCAATGGTGATGGGCTACACAATGAGGGTAACTCTACCTCTACCCATAGCTCCTCCCAATTAGGGTGAGGCAAGATTCGATCCCAAGTTCCATGTCTCTAGTAGCACTCATAGACTCTACCAACTAAGCTAGAAGACACTTTTGTCTTTACAGTTTCAATTGTGACAAATTGAACCGTATATTGTTTGGGTTTCAACTAAGATCCAACTATCAACTCCTAGTTAGAAATTTGGACATTGACAAACACACATGATATCTACCACATGGGATCCATGTGGTCAAAGAAAGCCATGTTGTGTTGACATGTAAATTTTGTCCAAACCTCTAATATGAGAACAAGGGTGGACTTAGTTGAAATCAATTAGCAAGTATAAGGTCTAATATGATAGAATTAATTGCAAAAACCAAAGTGAAACTCACCTGAGACTGTAAGGTAAACCTATAACGTTGACGGCACTATAGTAACTACGATCCATTACGTATACAATCCAACATCTAATAGAAACAGTCCAGTGAATAAAGGCTGCCACCAACGGGCTGTTGGTTTAGTGGTGGGATCTCAAACCTAGTGGGTCAAGACCGAAGTTCGAGACCCTGTAGCAACACGTTGGGGCCATTTCTTTCTAACTCAACTCTCCACTACGCTTCCTTGGCAGAGGACCTTTGGTGTCGGTAGATGGGTGGGGTGGTTGAGCAGACTAGTGCTCT
Organism: Euryodendron excelsum; assembly: GCA_033060915.1. Classification (NCBI taxonomy): domain Eukaryota; kingdom Viridiplantae; phylum Streptophyta; class Magnoliopsida; order Ericales; family Pentaphylacaceae; genus Euryodendron; species Euryodendron excelsum. The sequence continues at coordinate 1,344,209 of CM065379.1, read as the reverse complement.
AGCGGAGATGTTGAGGTCCCTTACTTGCACCATCATTTTGAGTACAAAAATAAATAAATAAATAAAGGTTGCCTAGTAAACAGTTATGGTTGATTTCCTCATTTTTGCCTGTGTTTTTTGTCTTCTTATTATTACAGGCAACTGTATATGGGGGCTTTAAGCAAGTGCTTCCGTGGAGTAAAAAACCCAAGAATGAAGGGCTCATCATCTGAACTTTTATCTGTTCTTTCACTCAAGACCTGCTGCCTTATCCTTGTATTGAAATTTTGCTGCGATGGATTGAATGTAAAATGTAATATATATCTATATATATATATATATGTCTGTACCCTACAACGTTTTCTTGTACCCTGTAGTGTTTAAGTTTCTCAGTTTCCATGTATAAGGAGAACCTTATCTTTTTTTATTTTATTTTATGTTTTCACATTTAGTTAGTGAGATTTGTTATGTGCAGTTTGATTTCTTTTACAGTGGCCCTCCCTTACCTAGTGACAGATGCAACTCTCAGGGCAGGCCAGCATATGCAAACTACGAACATCAAAGCCCTTCCACCTGTCCAGCTATTTATCAGACAAATTAGAAAAATCAAACCCACAGCTAGCCCGCTTTCTATTCTACCTCCTTTCTTCAAATATTAAGCTTCGACAGTAAAAGTTGCAATTAAACAAGTAATTTCAACATAATAAACTATTTCAATCATAGGGTAATCTGGTTAAAATAATCTTTGCAAAAGAAATGCATAGGAGCTGTATGGTCAAAGAACGCTACAAATTTAACAACAATACAAGTGTCAATCAAGCACAACCATCTCAAGTCCAACATCAGGCCATAAAAGGACTAGGAATGTCAGACACAGGACAATAAAATGCCATCCTCCAGTATAGACAAGCAAAGACGCATTAACTGGGCTCATCCACTGATAGCAAGAAAAACCCCAATTATTAACAGCATGAAAATCCATTGATATGCTCGTACAAATAAAGGAAAATAACCAGTATACGCAATAATTCTTTGTTCTAACATGATAAAATTCAAATCTTATTCCCATCTATAGTCAAGAGTAAGAGCGGAGGGGGATGCAGGCAGTATAAGAGAAGTCATTGCTTACGTCTATCCATGTTACCCTTGCTTTTTACCTGTCATACTTGCAACCACCTGCAAAAATGCAAGCCAAGTAGTCAATTTAGTTAAACTTCATGTACATGGAACATCACGTAGTTATCTATATTTATATTTAAAGTAGTACTTAAAATGTCCATAATGTTAGAAATCACTTTTGCAATGTTAACATGCATGAAAGTTGAAACCTGCCTTTGGGGTTAAAGTACATGGGCTTTTATAGGGGAAGAGGCCTAGTGATTTTGCTAGCCAAGACAAAAGGGACTTGACCCCGCCACCCCTGATATCAAGGTCCAGAGACCAGCTAGGCAGCACTTCATCTACAAGGCCAGTGGTTGGAAGAGGCCTATTAATTACCACAGTTCCCTAATCCGAGTATTCCAGCATAAATAAAATATAGGGCCACTAACCGATAAGTCATGCAGTTAATTAAATTACAGTGAACCATCAGATGGGAGGCTGACATACAGATTCACAGACAGAAAAATTGAGTAATCCCCTTGACTGACTGGTCAATTTCAATATAGAGGACCCATATCCTGACATTGTGTAGGGTGAGCAGCCAGAGCTGCAGACATCTCTTTGCTAGA